>JANAVB010011148.1:0-124089 GCA_029216955.1 Iris pallida | reverse complement strand
ATTCTTGAAGTCGAAGACGATCATTGTTTTCTGTTGTAAGTTCATTGGAGATCACAATTCTCAGAGAAGGAATCTGGATCTCGAGAGGAAGAACAGCTTCACACCCATACACCGAAAAGAAAGGTGTACATCCGGTTGCATTGCGAATTGTGGTGCGGTAGGCCCATAAACATTCACTAAGCTTCTCGCTCCAGTTGCGTTTGTTGGAAGAAACGAACTTTTCAAGAGTTTGATGATTATTTTATTGAAAGCTTCTGCCAATCCATTAGCTGCTGGATTATATGCTGTAGAAGCTAAATTATTAATCCGATGATCGTCGCAGAATCGAGTAAATTTTTGACTGACGAACTGCGGTCCGTTATCATGGATAATACGCCGAGGAACACCAAATCGATAGATGACATGATGTTTGACGAAGTTGATAACACTAGAAGTTTTAACTTCAGATAACGGGATTGCTTCAGCCCATTTGGAAAAGTAATCAGTTATTGCTAGAATAAACCGATGTCCTCTTGATGATGGTGGGTTGATGGGACCAATGACGTCCATGCCCCAAGCTTCAAAGGGCCATAATGTCGCTGTTGGGTGTAAGAACTCTGACGGTTGATGGATAAAGTCTGCATGAATTTGACAGGCTTTACATTTCCGAGCATATTGAATAGCGTCAGCCACCATCGTGGGCCAATAATAACCCATACGTCGGATACGATCTTGAAGTTTAGGACCTGGTTGATGAGCTCCACAAACACCATCATGTGCTTCACGGATTATATGTTGTGTTTCTTCACCAGCAATGCATCGGAGGAGAAGACCGTCGTAAGACCGACGATATAATGTCTTCGTCGTATGATTATAATAGAATCTGAGAGATCGACGCCGGATAGACGCTGCTTCACTCGGATTATCAGGAAGTATATCATACAAAACAAAGTCTAGAAACGGGCGTCTCCAGTCTTCAGTTATGGCTTCTGTTTCATTAGAAAAGACATATTCTATAGTAGAATCAGAGGAAGACGAGAACATTTTGTCAAACTTTAATCCAGCATCAAGGTTGAGAGAATTTTTGTCTGGTTTATAGGAAAAAGCCAAAGCCAAATTATTCTCAACACAGAATAATTCTCGGTTATAAACCACTATCACTTGCTGACGTCGGATTGGTATAGCTAACACAGCAGCAAGATTAGCTAAAGCATCAGCTTCTGCATTATAGGCTCGTCGAACATGTTCAATAAAGAAACCTTCAAAAGATGAGGCTATAGAGAGTGCTGCTCGATGATAAGGTATCAAATCCTGATGACGAACTTCATACGTTCCTCTGATCTGATTGACAATAAGCTTGGAGTCTCCATAAACTTTCAAATATTGAATATCTAGATGTTTAGCAAGTTGAAGACCAATAAGCAATGCATTATATTCAGCTACATTGTTTGAACATGATTGATCTAGAGAATAAGCCCTCTGAATAGTTAGTCCTTCTGGGGATACAAGAACAGTCCCAACTCCAGCGACAATATCACCGTTAGGACCTATTCTAGATGCTCCATCAAAGAATAGACGCCAGGTAGGAATTTCTTCAGAAATCAGATTAGAATCCAAGACTTTATCAGGAATCTCATCATATAATTTAGAATCTTCTGGAATTGCATGAGCAGCCAAAAAATCAGCAAGAGCCTGTCCTTTAACTGACTTCTGAGGAATATAATACATATCGTATTGAGCTAACAAGATTCCCCAATTAGCTAGTCTGGAGTTGAGAATACCAGGTTTCTTCATCATAATCCTGATGGGATTCACTCTGGAAATGACGTGAATCGTTTGACCGATAATATAATGTCGCGTTTTCTGAACAGCAAACATTAATGCTAAGCATTCTTTCTCGATTGGAGAATAACGCGGTTCAGCACCTGTCATTGTGCGACTGAGATAATAAATAGCCTGTTCATGGCCATCTTTATTTTTCTGGGCAAGTAATGCACCAAGAGAATGATCCATGGCTCGAACATATAGAAGGAATGGTATTCCCGAGACGGGAGGTACCAAAACTGGAGGGTTCATGAGATACTGCTTAATATCGTCAAATGCTTTTTGACATTCTTCGTTCCAAACGAAAGATACACCTTTCTTCAGAAGTTTGTTGAATGGTCTACAGCGTCCTGATAAGTTGGAAATGAATCTCTTGATATAAGCAATTCTTCCTTGAAATCCTCGTAGCTCTTTTAAGGTGCGTGGAGGACGCATCTCTTGAATGGCTTTGATCTTCTCGGGATCCACGTGTATATCTTTAGCGGTAATGACGAAGCCGAGAAATTTACCACTAGAGACGCCCAGGAAGGACTTAGTAGGGCTCATTTTAAGTTGATGCTGACGCATTAAATCAAAGATAGTCTTCAAATCTTGGATATGATCCTCCTTTCGTCGACTTTTGACCGCAATATCATCAACATAGCATTTGACTATTTTTCGGAGATGTTCGCGGAATATAGTGCTCATTGCTCGCTGATATATTGCTCCTGCATTCTTGAGACCAAACGGCATCACTGTATAACAGTATGTACCGATCGGCGTTCTGAAGGAAGTGTGTTTTTCATCATCTGGGAACATTTTGATCTGGTTTTATCCCGAATACCCATCCATGAATGACATTCGTTCGAAACCACATGTATTGTCGATCATGACATCTGTAATTGGAAGAGGAAACTCGTCTTTAGGACAAGCTGCATTGAGATCGCGAAAGTCTATACAGACCCGGATCTTGCCAGTCTTTTTAAGGACAGGAATGATGTTAGCCACCCATTCAGGATGTTGTTCCTCTCGAATAAATCCAGAAGCCATAAGCTTGTTGACTTCAGCTTCAATTGCATCATGATGTCTGGACGAAATCGTCACTGTTGTTGTTTGTCCGGTTTAGCATTTGTCATGATATTGAGTTTGTGCATTGCAATCTTTGGATCTAGTCTGGGCATATCCTCATAACTCCAGGCAAAGACATCGATATAATCATGAATAAGTTTAATCATGTCTTGTTTATCCATTTCTGAAAGACTTTCACTGATGAATATTGGTTTAGGAGACCCTTCTTCACCAACATCAATTTGGATCAGTTTATCTTCAGTAGGAGGTTCCCTCTGCTCGAACCTGAATTCCCATTGATTATCTAATCTTTGAGCCCATTGTTCTGATTCGGGTGATATTTCAAAATCATCCTCATCTTCATCATTTTCCTGCGGGCCATCAACAGAGACCATATTGATGGATAGAATAGAACGATGGAGATCGCCAATACTCGTGTCAGAATCCCAAGAGAGGGAATCAGAAGACTCAGATCGTTCGTCTTCATCGGATTTTGAATCTTCATGGACTATGTTGATAAAGGAAGTAGGAGCAATGTAACCTAAACCACATTTTGTCCTTCCGTATTTTAATGGAGGAATTCGAACAGGCATTCTTCTTTCTTTTCCATTATTGAGACTGGTTCTAAAGTCATAACCCATATTCTTAATGATATTCTTGGATTGTTGACTGTAGCGACGCAGTTGTAATCTTCCAATATCGTCGTTTGTGTCATCTTCTTCCAAGTTAGGAGAATTTTGGGATCCTTTATAAAAGAAGATTGGATTTTCTCCCTTCTTTCTAGCAGGGACCACGAAGTATGATTTTTGTATGGACTCCAATGATACGTCTGTATGAAGAGTTTGAATAACTCCTATAGTTAGTGACTCTAAGCTATCTAGCAATTGTAAATAACTTTGTACATGATTACAGACATCAATATACTGCAAAGGAGATGCTTCATTAATATCAAATACTGTATTTACAACAGAAGGCTGAGCCTTATCAGACTTAGTCAAATTAATGACAAAAGGGGAAGAGGAGGAGTGATCAGAAGTTTTGTTTCGATTAAGATCGATAACAAAAGGCTCAGAAGAGGTGAGCTCCCTTGAAGAAGATCGTGGATAAGTAGTACGTCCACTGACTGGAATGACTAGAGTATCTGGTCTAGCCTGAGAAGATGGAGGGGGAGTGGTACGTCTACTGACAGGAATTATCAGTGAGCCTTGTGGAGCTTGGGAAGACGGTGCAGTAGTACGTCCACTGACAGGAATTATCAGTGAGCCTTGTTCAGATGATTTAACAGACTGCGGAGGAGTGATACGCCCTTTTACAGGAATAACAAAAGTGCCAACTTTTGCTATCTCATCATCATTATCCATAGCTTGCAAGACTTTTGAGTATTCATCTTTGTACATGCGAGCGTCATTGAAGTAAGCTTCAACTCCTTTGAATGGATAGAGATCTGCAACCTCCTTTTGAACATCTCCATTATTATTAACATATTTGAAACACTGATGAAGAGTCGAAGGAACGACATTATGTTCATGCAAGAATGGTCTCCCCAATAGAGCATTGTATGAGCAACCATGATTGTCGATGATGTAAAAAGTAACTTTAGTGCGAAGATCGCCTATTTGAAATTTGAGGCGAATCTTGCCCAAAGGCTCACTTTTTCCTTGATTGAATCCCAAGATGGTAGTGATAGTGCTGGAAAGACTATGCACAGGTATCTTCAGTGCATCTAGCATAGCTTTTGGCATAATACTGAGAGCGGATCCTGGATCAATCAGGAGACGATCAACCTTCATAGAATCAATATATCCTGTATGATATAAAGGACGGTCATGTCGATTATCCTCTAGCAGCATATCGTCCTGCGTAAAGGTAATGTTTGGAATAAATTCCAATACATTATGGCAATGAGAAACAGATTCTGTTTCCAACTTCTTGAGAAGAGTTAGGCAGGTTTCTGCTTGCAGCAGTGCTTCACTTAGAGTTCTCGAGTCTCTTTAGAGAGGCGTAAGAGCTCGAAGATTGATAATTTAGCTGGGGTATTGGCTAGTTGAGCCAATATATCAAAATTATAAGGCTTTTCCAGTCCTGTAGGAGATGACTTCTTCAATGGTTTGTCGAAGCGGACTTGTTGTTTGCCTTTGTCAGCTGCTATTGGTTTAGAAGGAACTGCCTCAACAGGAACATTTGAAGGCTCTTCAGTAGAGACTGGTGTTGGAGCTGTAACCGGAGGGACGTCAGAAGTTTCTTCAGGAATTTCAGCATAATCTTTCAGATATATTTTTCCTGACCGAGTTCCAGCATGAACTTCAACTTCAGATTCTGGTTCAGGGTCTATGGAAACCATGTTGCAATTCTTTATCTTGCTCTTGGTTCTTTTATGTTTGATGAGAGCTTCATTCCAGAAACCAAGGCCAACACGAGATTGATTATGCCTCATAGTGATGGCTAAAGGTGCTCAGAGTCCTTTGCCTGAGTTCAAACCAGGAGCAGTGGCTAGATCATAACCCATCTTCGCCATCAATTCACGAGATTGTGAACTGTATAGATGAAAAGCAGGCTTGTATCTATCTTCAGATTGAGGTACAGATTTTATCTCCGTAGGGAGTGAATTTTCTGCCGAGATAAAAGTAGAGGTTAGATAAAAATCGGGTGTGAAACTAGAAGTCATATTGCATGACTTAGTCTTTCCGAGCTTCTTTTTAGATGATGGAGTCTTCCGAGAAGAAGAGGAAGACGTCTCAAACTCCGTCATTAAATCTGGGTGAATCCACATGATCTCTCCCTTCTTAGTTGTGACAGGAACAAGTCCGTCATTCTGTGCTGGTGGGATGTTTACAACTTCGAGAGTTGCTTTGGGGATAGGAACAATCCCACTTTCTACCATTAAGGGAGGGAAGTCACCGAACTGCATTGAAATTACATTTGCTGTGACTGTCTTGTCTTTGGGTGTCAGTGTCACAGCTCCTGATTTAATCATCTCTTGAATCTTCCCTTTCAATACATAGCAAGACCGGATTGTATGACCCAGCATTCTATGATATGGACAATATTTTGGATGATCTGTCTTATTGGCTTCATCAGGCTTTTTAATTTCCGGTAATTGAATCTTATTACCTTTGAGCAAGCATTCAAAGATACCCTGAACATCGTCATCGTCAAAAGAATATTCTTCCTTCGGCCGAGGAGGTCTCTGTTGTTGATTTGTTGGAGCTGGGGTAGCTTGAGTAGTCTTTACCTCTTGACTACTGCTTTGGAGATTGACTTCAAGAGCTTCTTTCCCTTTGCGATTGTTGGGTCGAGTACTATTGCTAGCACTCTGATTTGATTCCTTGGGAGCCATTTGTACCCCCAGACCCTTGAAGGTCTCAGCACTGACCTCGGCAGCCTTGGCACTGACGATAAATGAAGGCCAATCTTGGAACTGAGTGGAACCTGTCCACATGCTGATAATTGGTAAGAGATTCGACTTGCAAGTGTCGATGGTAACAGCATCGGGAGTTCCGAGAGGCATTTTGAGGGCTTCTCTTCTGAATCTTTCAATGAAGTCCTCGGTGGTTTCATTATTTTTCTGTTTAATTCTTATGAGTGCTGACATGGTCATGTCATTGAGCCCTTCATAGAATCGTTCAAGAAACATTTGCTTGAAACCAGCAAATGAGGTAATGCACCCGTCAGGGAGACTTCTATACCATTCATAAGCCGTTCCTTTGAGACACCCAACAAACACCCGAGTAAGGAGGGCGTCACTTGGTTGCAGTTGATCAGTCATTACTTCAAAATGATTAATGAACTGACTTGGGGAGGTTGTCCCATCAAAGAAAGAGATGGTTGGAGGTTTGTATTTTGGTAGATACGATACCTGCTTCCATTCTATTGGGTAAGGTTGTTTAATACCTAACCTTTGCAAACCATCCTTCTGTTTAAATGCCTCAAATTGAGTTTGGAGATTTCTTAACTCTTCAGTAACAATTCCGGAGGATTGTGGAGTTGTAACTTGTTGAGTATAATTGGGAGGAGGGACTGCAACATATGTACCACCCCCAGCTCCAGACTGACTTGGAGTGGGTTGTACAGGAACATTAGATTGTACCCCTGGAATAGTAGAGGGTTCCGTATTTGGAACAACAGGAGTATTTAATACAACTGGAGGGGCTGCATGTTGGACTTGCTGAGTTTGATGCTGAGCTTGCATAAGAGTGTGCATAGCATTCAACGTATCTGCCATAGCTCGCAACTGTTGTTCTAGGAAAGAAATCCTTTGTTCATGAGCTTCGGTGCTAGTTGAAGGTTCATGATTGCCCTCTGCCATGTAAGTGGTAATCATTCGAGGAATAGATGATGAAACAGTCTGTTCTGAATCATCACTGTGTGAATCAGTATCTTTTTCGGGGCTATTTACGGGAGTCAATACTGGAAAGTTAGATTCTCCAAGGAAGTCTTCTGTGATCTCCGGATTACCACTTGGATGAGAAGAAGAAGAGACCCTGGCCAAGGCTCCGGTCCTGGATCGGGTGCCGAGATAAACACCATCTTCAGAGTCTGATATAGCATCAGACCGTATGCTACCCCCAATATTTCTGGAGGTCATGTTGACAGAAGCATAAAGAGGTTCATCTTCATCCAACATTGGTTCATACTGAATCCGTTCGAAAACAGATTGTCTTTTTGGTGAACAACAACATTGAATTACAACTCGAGGTTGGAAGTTGCAACCATGCTTTTCATGGCAAATATGAGCAATATCATAGCCTGATGGAGTGTCAATTCTCTGTTTATTTTGCAAATACTTCCGGAGATCTGTAGGAACAGATTGGGAAGTACTTGAAGATAGTTTCTGTGTAGAAACTTGTCTTTTGTTCTTCTGTCTTCTCGGTTCTTGAGTGTATAAAGACTGATTAATTTGAGCCACATAGTTCTTGGCATATTCTGCATCAGGGTCTAATATACTTGTCTCAGTGAAACCGAGACGACTCTGATTAAGTTTGTTACGAAGATCCGTAGGAGATCTGACTTTGATATCAGTCTTGGATACTTGTAACTTGCCTTTCTCAGATCGAGAAATTTGGAGAGAAGGAAGATGAGTATTATTCCGACTGGGAGTCGGTAATAATCCATCTTTGGAGGAATTAACCAAAAGGCGTTTTCCTTTGTTTGATCTAGTAAGAGTACTAGTCAAATTAACTCCAGAGGTAAAGACCTTAGGAGTATAGGAGTTGACTAAAGAGTCTTTCTCCTTGGTTGGCACAAGATGTGCAAGTTGAGGGGGAACCATTTGTATGTTCTGTGGAAGAGAACCCCCAGCTTGATTTTGAGAAACAGTCAAAGGACTGTATCTGTTAGCATACGCTGACTTCAGTTTGGACTTCTGGTCATACGCTGCCTTTTTATTAACATACGCTGGCTTTGGCTTAGCGTACGCTGCCTGATGTTAGCTTTTGTACGCTGGCTTTGCCGTACGCTGCCCTTTAAATGCCATACGCTCAGAGTCATCAATAGCTAAAGAGCCGACTGCTGTCGTAAGAGTAGAGGGAGAAGGGACTTTGACATGTCCAGAGATGGTTTTCCTTGTACACGCTGACTTGGTTAAAGAACCAACTTTGTCAGCGTGACTAGGAGAAGCCACTGTTGCCGTGTTCAGAGAAGCCGAAATGTACTTAGTTGAAGTTGAAGACGTGTTCTTGTCAGCGTGAGAAGTGACAGAAACGTCTCGGGCTGTTGAAGAAGACTTAGGGACATAGACAGAGCGTCCCTTCTTCTTGGCAGCAGGAAGAGCGGAGGAAGCAGTGCGGCCCTCCTTCGCCTTGAGCATTTCTTCATAAGCCGATTGGTCGAATTGTACAACCATCGTCTTCTTCGTCAAGCCGATCGACGAAGTATCGCATTGAGTTGTTGCTATCTCGTTGGAGGAGACAGCTTTCCCCAGCAGAGTCGCCAATTTATTTTCCATAAATAAATTCACTTTATTTATTTTGTATCTGAGAAAATTACAACTGTAGGAATCTAATCTAGAAGACGATTACTTTATCCCTTGGACGATGCGATGAAAAAAACTTGAACTTCGAAGAACTTGGACAGCAACTGGGCAATCTCTCTGTTCTCTCTGAAATTGACTGTAGTCTCTGATGAAGACGAAGAAACTCTCTTTTATAGAGTTCAAGATAACTGTCCTTAAGCATACGCTCAGGTAGTTACTTGACGTGTGCATAACTGCAGGGACGCGTGGCAAATTCTGATGGAGACACATTAGCATGCGGTTGAAAGTAGTGGAGCATATTCAGGAGAGATTGATGGCATGAATGCCACGTTGCATAACTTCTGAAGAAGTGGATAACTGAGTGCAGGACACGTGAGAACGTGTGTTAACTGCTCGTTGAAAATTATTCTGGACACAACTGCTGTGATACGCTGCCTTAGAAGAAGAGTCATACGCTAGCTTTTGAAGGCACATGTCTTGCATACGCTTACTTAGACAGCGTAGAACCATATAAAGCTGATACGCTCACATTATTGACAGGGAGTCGTATGGAAACTATACGCTCACTTGACAAGGAGTCGTATGGAATCCATACGCTCACTTGGTTGGGAAGGAGTCGTATGAGATCCATACGCTCACTTGGTTGGGAAGGAGTCGTATGAGATCCATACGCTCACTTTGTTGGGAAGGAGTTGTATGTTTGAATAAGTAGACACGTGGCATGTTTGAATAGGTAGACACGTAGCCATCATCAATCTTCTTTGATACGCCTTATCTTCTAATAACTGACAAAATCTTCTCGAGCGTCGTGACTGCGGATATGATGGCTGACAGACTGTCAAAACTGACAGTAATGATGGCTTTTACATTTATGAGAGATGCTGAGCTGTCTTCGTAAAAGACAAAACCGACTCTTCGAAAACCTATACGACGGCTAGTCTCCATTGGACAGCTGTCTTTGTACGAAAGACGAAGTGTCAGATTCATCCTTTATTAAATATATGCTGTGCTGTCATCTCAGAAAATAATAAAATATTCACTGAGCGTACGGCCTTTGGATGAGCGTATGGCCTTGACTGAGCGTATGGCCTTGAGCGTATGACTTGGACTGAGCGTATAGCCTTGAGCGTATGACTTGGACTGAGCGTATAGCCTTGAGCGTATGACTTGGACTGAGTCTCATGTCAGCGTGTCATAATTTTTCACACCCTACAATCTATCCTATGAGGCACGTGTTGGTGGACCCGTCGAATATCGATGGATGTACCCGTTCGAGCGACATTTGAATCACCTAAAAAGAAAGGTGAAAAATAAGGCACGGGTCGAGGGTTCTATTTGTGAAGCCTATGTTCTCGAGGAGATTACAAACTTTTGTTCGATGTATTTCAAGCCTCATGTTGCAACTAATAGAACGAGAGCCTCCAGAAACGACGACGGAGATCATGAAAGTAATGATACAATACTGAAGGTATTCAATGCTCCAGGAAAGCCATCGGGCAAAATGAAGAAGAGATATCTGAACGATGATGAGCTAAGGGCTGCTCAGGTGTATGTATTACTCAACTACGACGAGGAGGAAGTAGAGAAACTGGAGGTGTCGATATCAAGCCTATGAACCATTTGTCCTATCAAGTCAGGCTCAGCTCGTGTACTTCACAAGTTATCCTAAACGGGGAACAACAAGGTCGGACTGGTGGACAGTATGCAAGACCAAAGCTAGAAATACCTTTGAGGTTGACGATATAGCTTATCAACAGGATGAACTACCTCTTGTAACAAATATTATAGAAGTGAACACGACGGAAGTTCCTCATTACACATCTAATTGTGTAGAAGAAGTAGAATTATCTGAAGAGGAAGATGCAGATGAAAGTGAAGATGTAGAGGAGGAAGAAGAAGAAGAAGAAGATGAGCTAAACGAACTAGATAAATTTTCAGAAGAGGATTAAAATCTGTGATGTCTATCATATAAATATGTATTTTTGTAATAATAAATCTGTGACACTTTAGTGACACTTTTATCTGTGACCATGATATTTTTCAAAAATCTGTGATGTCTATCATATAAATATGTATTTTTGTTTTATTGTCATATGTTATTATCAGGTATGACTAGACCAGGAGGACGACGCGGAGGATTATATATTAGCCAGTCCCGTCAGCCTCGGGCTGGGGATGGAGACGGCAGTTCCGTACCGTCATCCTCATCTCTGAGTACGCCATTGTACCGTTCTGTTCCCGGTCCATTACCGGGACAGGGCAGTTCCAGCAGGTTGCCGACTCCTCCCTCGTCGTCCAGCCTTCCTGATCCCTCGTCGTCCAGCATCCCCGATCCCCCGTCCAACATTTCTCCTGTCGACGGCTCTATGGGGGGAGCCGATGCCGAGCATATGGAGGCCAGCGATCAGACTGAACCTGTCCAGGCAGGAGGTGAGAGCGACCCTCCCTGCGCTCCCCCGGGCGAGACGCGTATGGAGATTTGGACGGACGGGCCTATGAAGTAAGTTAATTAATTAATATATATTTTTCTAATGATTATATGTACATATATATTCATAATTTTTTTTATTGTATAGATATCGGCCTTCTGTAGTACAGAGACAGCTGGGGCAATTTCTGAGGCAGAACTATGGTGGGCCTTGGCTCAACTACTCAGATGCTCCCGCAGATAGGAAGGCCTTTTGGTTCGCCCACTTCAAGGTAAAAAATTTGTTTATTTTTAAATTTTAATATTCATTTGTGTATATTATACAACTTTTGTATTTTACTTCTTATAGAGGACCTATTTCTATCCACCACACCGGGCGACGAGGATCGCGGGCCAATTTTCTGCCGTCGCAGCCAAGCTCATCCGTGATGCGATCGACGACCAGAAGCGTCGTGATCGCTCCGGACAGCCGATCCAGGGTTGGATTACACCAGAGCAGTGGACTGCGATGAAGGCTAGATTCAGCGAGCGCAGGTACCAGGAGCGGTCTGAGAAGGCCAAGGTGGCGCGGTCGAGCGCCGGTAAGTGGTGTGGTGGCTCCATTCCGATGACAGAGCATTTTCGTCGTCTGGTACGTTTCCTATGACGGACATTAATTTATATATAGTTCGATATAGATTGTTTAATACTAATAATAGATAATATATTTTAACAGGTAAAAAAGGGTGAGGACCCGAACATGGTGACCGTCTTCCTGGTCACACATCGGAGGGCTGGGGAGTTCATTGATGAGAGGGCGACGCAGGCATATGTACGTTCTATTCTTTATATTAATTTACTATAACTTAGAAAACATAAAAATAGATATCAATATAGACTTTAGCAAACACTTACACGTTGGCAAACATGTTCTAGGCCGAGTTTGTTCGGCTACAGCAGGAGGCGGCTGCTGCTGCTAGTGCGCCAGCAGAGAGAGGGGCTGGTAGTTCCTCCCAGCCGCCTACAGCTCCATCGCAGGACGAGCTCTAGATGACCGCCGTTGGCGGTCTTCAGAAGGGTACATACTACGGTACGGGATCCTATGGCGCGTATTTGGCTACGGAGTCATCCCGGCCCCCCTCTGTCAGTGCGCAGTCTCCGGCTTCGCAGGCGTCGTCACGAGTTGGGGATATCCTTCGTCAGATCGAGGAGCTGCGTTGCGAGTTGTAGCAGCAGATTTTTGATACGGTCGAGCGACGATCCGACCCTCCGATCGTCACCGAACGATTTGATGCGGTCGAGCGCAGTATACAGGAGCTGACGACTCTGCATCAGGCTATAGCTGCCAGCTTGTAGACGCTCACCGAGTCTACGCAGCGCACAAAGCGTAGACAGGTCGAGCTGGAGGGATCGCAGAGGAGCATGTCTGCCTCACTCACTCGGGTTTCGGCTTCGATTGAGGCGAGTACTGAGAGGGTGGTGAGTACCCTTGCTGCGTATGGTGAGCGACTGCGAGAGCTGGAGCATATACGTCCTTCCGGTCCATCGACGGCACCGACTCCAGACACTGCACTGCCTCCGACGCCGACTCCAGACATTGCACTGCCTCCTACTGCCCCTACGGTACTGCTCACCCAGGAGCAGTATGACTACATTCTATCCCAGTTGCGCGGCAGGGGTCCGCAGTGATTTTATTAGTTTTTTTATGACTTGTATGTATTGGCCCTATGGGCAAATTGTTTATTCATACAACTGTTGTTTATACACTTGGTGGGCGACTTTTTATCATCTTCCATTTTTATTTGAATCTATTGGATGTTTGTGAGGATTTGAGTCTGTGATATTTACTTTGTACTGCCTCCTGTTTTTATTGTGATATTTACTTTGTGATATCTGCGACGGGGATGACAAATATACCTACGCTGGGTTATAAGCGATGATCTGATATATAAAGGAGGTGCTGCCAAAATTTTAAAAAAATATATTGTGTATTTTTGTTATGATGTGTGTCTGTGTTTATAGTGAATGTGAAATGCAGTGTTCGGAACCATCGACAGTTTCGATTACTGTTGTATGTGTTATCTTGGATAGAAATAGCAACAGTTCAGGGTGCACTTCTGAGAGCTTCATTTTCACGTCCTTCACTTTCTTGGGACGTCGTAAAGGTTCCCGAGAAGGTGAAGGACGTGAAGCGGAAGCTCTGAGAAGTGCACCCTGAACTGTTGCTCTTTCTATCCAAGATAAAACATAGAACAGTAAGCGAAACTGTCGATGGTTCGAACACTGCACTTCACACACACTGTAAACACAGACACACAGCATAACAAAAATATCAATTATATTTTTTAAATTTTTTTAATATCTGCGACGTATAGCGACGTTCGGCGACGTCCTGCGACGGAATGTAGAAGTCGCTATACGTCGCTAAATAGTGACGTCACGTCACTAGACGTCGCTACTGTCCGTCGCTAATATGTCGGTAGACGTCGCTACGTTGCCCACGTGGCTGCCATGCCATGTCATCATATATAAATTATACAACGTCGCTAGTGGTCGCTTTACGTCGCAACATTGGCGACATAGTGATACGTCGCTATCTGTCGCTCCGTTTAGCGACGTCTAGCGACAATGATCGCCGCGTCGCCAATAGCGACGTTCGGCGACTAAATTGCCATTTGCGACTTGCATATTAGCGACGTCCGTTTTTCGTCGCTAAATACGTCGCAAATAGGTTTTAGCGACGTATTTTCCATTTTTAGCGACGTCTCCTGACGTCGCTAAAATGGGTTATTTTAGTAGTGAATAAAATGCCTCAAACCGTGTAGTATAAGTGTCATGGCCAGCGGAGATATAAAAATATCCCACAATAGGAGGGTAGTCCACTACAACTAAGTTAACATGTATATAGTAAAATAAAACGACTAATAAAGTCGCTTGCACCCAAGTGTGACTTGGACACGCAGTTTATAATAAATAAAATAACAAATACGAAACAAGTAAATAAATGCTGAAAATAATAATACGACAGTTTAATTAGCAAGGTATACTTGCCTGTTGAGCCGCCTGGTGAGCTGCCCGGTGTGGTACAATAAAGGTGGCACAAGATCGACTTCGTTGTTACAACTATGCAAGGGATCCTCTGACGAGGGCATGGATTGTTCCATCGTGTCCAGAACGATCAAATTAGTTACGAACAACATAAAGAAGTACAAAGTTGACGAGGGAATAGGAATGATGGACTTAATCATGGACAAAAGGGTAATCGAACGAAATTGGGTAAATAATATGTATACGTTTTTAGAAAACTATTTATAATACTTGAAAAATAATTGTACGTAAATACTTGAAAATATTATATATTTTATTAGTCAATATAGTTAGATAAGTACTTTGAAAACCAAAAAAATAAAATAATATAATAGTATCTTCAAGGTTTCAAAATCCATATGTATAGGGCCAAGCCCATCAGTATATTTTATAAACTCAAAATGTCCAAGTGAAATAATTAGACAATAAAATTTATTGAAGGCCAAAATATTTAAAAACTATTGATCATTTTCAAAGTAATAATAACTCTACATAATAATAATTAGTAATTAACCAAAATAATATAAATTTTTCTAAAACCATTTATACTAAATCATTTACACCAAGAACTATGGTTGTGCCAAATATATATACATATAAATTGAGAAGAATATTTTACTGTGTATAAATAACTTTGAAGTTAGCTAGAAATATTTTTACAATTTCTAAAATCATAATAATAAGGAAAATGATAATAATAATAATAATAGATGCAAAAAGAAAGAAAGAAAATAATAATAATAATAATAATAATAATAATAATAATAATAATAATAAATATAACAATACTAATACTTAATAATAATAACCTTAATATAATAATTTTCTAATCCCTTTTTCTCCAATTGCTCGCAGAAAGGGAGAGAGAGAGGAAAGAAGATGAGGGAGCGGGAGAGAGGAGTCGGGGCTGCGCCGGTGGCTACTCCAGCGAGAGGGAAGCGGCGCGATGTCGGACGCCGGTGAGGCGCACACAGCACGGAGGGTACGGAAAAAGGAGTGGAGAAGGGAGGAAGGCTCGCTCACCGAGGGTTTCGGATCGCTGGCCATGGTGCAGCTCGGCGCTACGGAGGAGGGTCACCGGTGCGAGGAGGACTTGGGGCAAGCGGAGGAGAAAGGGGGCGGAGTGAAGAGTGGTAAGCCGAAGGCTCGGCGGAGGGAGCTCGCCAGGGGTGGGGCAAGGTCGGCGCGGGGGTGGAAGGCTCAGGGCGGCGGTCCGGGCGGGAAGACGAGCGGCGGAGGGAGAGTTAGGGCGGGCGACTTGCGGGAGGTGGAAGGCTCAGGGCGGTCGTCGGCCACGCGGGGATGCGGCGGCCGGAGGAGGAAGATGGGCGCGGGGCTAGACGATGATGGCGGAGGGTTTGGGTGAAGTCGGCCGGCGGCGGAGGCGGTTCCCTGTGCGGTCTCGGCGAGCGACGATCGGGAAGCACCGGCGTCGGTCGGGTCATGGCAGCCGAGATAAGGTGAGTGGGTTTTCCTTATTGATTTGTGGTGATGATCTTGGGTTTTGGGAAATTGGGTGGCAGTGGTGCCGGCGTCGGATTTTGGCGGTGGTGATGGTGACGATGTGGAGGTTACGGTGGTGTGGTGCTGGAGTGAGTCGAGGAGGGGACCGGGGTTGGGTTGGCCGGAGGAGTCGGTTGTGGTGGCAGTGGTGGTTTGCTGGTAGTGGCGATGGCCGTGAGGGGGAGGCCGAGAAGTCGAGGGTGGGCTTAGACGGTGAGGCCGAGGTTGGATGTGGCGCCGGTCGAAGAGATGGCTACGGCGGTGGTGATCGGACAGGGGTGGCAGCACGGAGGTGTTGTGGAAATGGCCGAGGACGGGCTGGGATCAATGGTCGAGACGGCGCGAGACGGCACGACGGTGCCCAGTTTTGGATTAGGATTTTGGATGGTATGTCGGGGTGTGTCCGACACGGAAAATAATATAATTATAATAGATGGAATAAGATAGGGGACTGGGAGGGAACACGAACACGGTGCACGGGGGTTGAGAATTATTTATGAAAAATTTGGTAAATGATAAAAAAATTTGGAGGAGTACATGCCTATTTATAGGATGTGGGAATTCCCAATTAGATAGGATTAGGATTTATTTAAAACCTAATTTAGATAATTCATAATTTAATTTAAAAATCAATCAATCCAAATCCAACACAAATCAAATTTAAATCTAATTAATTTTAGTTTAAAAATCAATGGGATAAATCAAATTACAAATATTTAACTATTTTTTTTTACAAATATTTAACTATTTAAATAAATCCATAAATTTAAATCAAGATTTAAATGCCACAATAATTTTAAAATATTTTTCTAAAATACTAATAATATTAATTTCGAAAATAATAAATATTTTTAAATATCTTTTCGAATAATAAAATATTTATATTTAATAATTTCGAAAATAAAATATATAAATTTAATTTAATGTACCTCATATGCAAGAAATATAAAATAGTTTTCTAAATTACCAAAAAATAATAAATAAATAAAGTAATAAGATTTTGGTCATCTCAATAGACAACTTTAAGCAAAATACAAATACAATAATTATTATATATATTATTTGAACTATAAAATAGAAAAAATGTTTTTCAAAGAAATATGTACGCTCGCACATATTCGCACTCGACGAGCAAGAAAACTAAATTTTGTGCGCGACGTACAATACGACTATGCGACGTACAATATGACTACGCAACGTATAATACGACTACGCAACGTACAATACGACTACAAAATTTTAAATCAGTATCAAATTTAATAATAAAATATAAATAAAAATAGTAGAAATTTAGGGGTTTTACAAAATACTCTGTTAATTTAGACAATTTATTATAATTTTTCCAGAATTTATTAAGTGCTGTTGGTATTTTATAAAAATAGGAAAACAGAACTCATTTTCTGTATATTTATGTTTGCTGATTTTTAATAAATATTTATGAGGGTTTATAAATTCCAGAAAATTTTCTATAATTAACAAGGATCATTTTGGTACTTTATTTTATGTAAAATGGATCTTTTTGTCTATCTTAAAAATTATGGGAACATAGTGTACAGTTGATTTAATTATTAAATAAATTACGACTTGCAACTTTTTGTGTTTTTTTGTGTTTTAGTCGTATTGGACCTCACCCCGCACTAGTGTAAAGACCCTAGAAAGTTAATTTGAGTATTGTGTCACCCTACATGGGTCTCCTATGCTAAAGTCACCATTTGGCTAGGTATCCAGTTAGAAAGTCGTGTTGTACCACTAGTGTCGTAGTGTTTAACTTAGTATAAAAACTAAGTTTATGTATTTATTTCTACAGTGACGAGTTACCAGGCATCTATAGCATTTTTATCGCTGCTTTGCTTTGCTAGAGGCAAGTACTTTCTACAAACTTTACATACTGTTACAACAATGAACTTCGAATCCAACCATGTTAAATACTGATCCTTGGGGTAGCAAGTTAAATCTTCACATATTGTACTTTCAGTTACTACCATGCTTAGAACAGTCTTTATGTATCTCTCACATGATTAGAATCTGGGTTATGGAGAAACTGTTAGTAGCGTACGTGATCATGCCCCCTTACTCGTACGTACGTACCGAGCAAGGTTGACATTTTATGTATACCTTATCGTAGGCGCACCAGCTGTATTTGTATGTATGTACATCTACCGCTTGTTTTACTTGTACGAAAGTATATTTTATATACTCGTACCACAGTATATTTTATACCTATTGACGATCACGTACCTGCTATAGTTTTAAACATTACATATACATCTGTCTCTATGACATATGTGTCCTTGCCATGATAGATTATGAGATGCCATGTTTCCAGTTTATTCCTCTTATGTTCATTTCATGTTTCGTATATTAGTTTGCTAGAATCAGTACTTGCTCCCGTCCTGACAGGATATTGTTGTAGGTATTCTTACTGAGGAGGAGTTGCTCTGTGACTCATATTATGGAGTTACTGCCGAGGACCAGGCTTTGCCTTACGAGGATGTACCTGCAGGAAACCTCGTCTAGTTGTCTATTTGCTTTAGACTTTTAAGAGTATTCATGTATTAGACTATGTATTTTGTAACTGGACCTGTATCCAGTTTTACATTTCAGACTTGTACTTGGACTTATTATTATATGAGATGACTTTTGTGTTTGGAGCATTTATGACTCTTATTTACTTATAGAATAATTAGCACATTTAGTCTTATCTTGTTATCTCTAGAACAACTTACTGCACTTTATCTCAAGCGTAGGCTAGACATGACTCGGCCCGGCCCAACAATTTGGGTAGCAGATCGTGACATGTTTTTAGTGGTGGCCCATGCAGGTCCTGACTAAGTTGTTTGGTTACGTTATTGTACCAAGCATACCTGCAATTAGGAACTTAAGGTAATTAGACAACATTAGGAATGACGCTTAGAACACCTAGAGGAATACTAGGGTTGCAACATAGGAAATACATCATATGTTTGCTATTATAATTAGATTTTCTTGTCTATGATTGTTTATTTTAAAGAGTCCTTATAAGTGCTTTTTATTGTAATTAGAAGGCGCTTACTCGTTCATCCCAGTATGTCACACCTGAGAATGGTACATTCCCTATCCAGTCAGCTGACCTGTTGACCGATACACCTCCACCTCCACCTACCATATTCCTCCACTCCACAAATCCACAAACCCAGATGCCTCCACCACCTTCCACATCACAGTCCCAGCAAGACCCGATACTCCCACCACCACCTATCACTATACCTACCCAGGCTTTCGTCACACTCGACAGGAACCAACTGCTCACTCTGATCCAGGGGTTCCTAACAACCCATCAGGAGCAGACTACCCTACTCCGCCAGAGCATGGAGCGTTCTGAGGAATGTACCATGGTCCCACCACCTGTAGAGCCACGGCAGAGAGCGGGGACGATCAAGGACTTCATGGGTCTGAACCCCAAGGAGTTCTCAGGGACTGAGGGCATAGTAGTAGCAGATGACTGGCTAGATTCGGTAGAGAGGAAGCTCCTTGGAGTTAGGATACGGGATGACCTCCAGGTCGAGGCAGCGGGATTTCTGCTGATAGACTTGGCAGGAGTTTGGTTCCAGAATGAGCCGTTATTTGCGAGAGGGAGGGCCACTTGGGATCAATTCAAGACCCAGTTCAAGAAGAAATTCTTCTCGACCACCGCTAGGGTAGCCATGGGGTTATGATTCCAGAACATCCAGCAGGGGAACCGTTCTGTTGATGAGTATGCGGCAGAGTTTAGTCGCCTGAGCCGTTTCGCTTCAAGTCTAGTTGCTGACCCAGAGGTGATGACGCGTAGGTTTTGCCATGGTCTAGTTCCAGACATTGGCATTCTTATAGTGGCAAACGGTACGACTGACTACTACCAGAGCCTAGAGTTGGCCCAGAGCATTGAGGAGCGTCTTCTGTCTTACAAGAGGCCGGCTTCTGTACACCCCGAGGGACCGTCCAAGCGTCAGGTATTCCAGCAGAGAGCACCGACGCCACACCAGCAGACATACCGTCCCCCTACACCACATCACCCTACCCCGCCAGTTAGAGCCCCGGGACCCCGGCAGCAGCAGAAGGGAGCTATATGTTCTTTCTGTGGAAGACGAGGGCATGATTACTCCATCTGCAGAAAGAGGTTGAAGCAGTGCTTAGTTTGTGGGTCTGCCACCCATCAGATTCGGGAATGCCCAGTAGCCAAGGGACCTAGAGGGCTGCTCCTGACTCAGCAGCAGAGGTTTGGGCAACATCTGCAGCAGCAGAAGGGACCCCAGGGGAAGGTTTATAGTCTAGCCCTTGAGCCAGAGCCGGAGCAGGTTTCAGAGCCAGATTATTTGGCTGACGTCATCACAGGTCATATTTATTTGCATACTTTTCCAGCTCTATGCTTGTTTGATTCTGGTGCATCTCATAGCTTCCTGTTATTAGAGTTTTTACATAAACATCACTTAGTAGCTACACCTACCAAGGAGATTAGTAGAGTAATGACAGGAGGAGGACCAGTGCCCATTAGAGCTATCTATAGATGCTCTATTACTATAGCCGGAAGAGAGTTTATGATATCATATTGGGAATGGACTGGCTTAGCTATGCCCATGCAGCTATAGACTGTCATGAGGGTAGTATTCGGTTCAGTCCCCCAGGCACAGCACCATTCAGTGTCAAGAGGACAGGGCCGGAGATCAGCCTAGAGCCGAACTGTTGTGCGACAGTTGGGGACGTAGCACCGCCACACCCTATCATTAGGAAGTTTATGGATGTATTTCCAGAGGATCTTCCAGGACTTCCTCCTAACAGAGATGTGGAGTTCACTATAGATTTAGTACCGGGTTCATCACAAGTATCCCGGGCTTGCTATAGAGTGAACCCCAAGGAGGCCGTAGAGATGAAAGAGTAGATTTATGACCTGTTGAAAAAGGGTTTCATTCGATCTAGTGCTTCTCTATGGGAAGCGTCAGTGCTCTTTGTGCCTAAGAAGGATGGTACAGTTCGGTTGTGTATTGACTACCGGGCGTTGAATGCCATCACCATTAAGAACAAATATCCTCTGCCCAGGATAGATGATTTGTTCGACCAGTTGAGTAGGAGGAAAGTGTTTTCCAGGATAGACTTGAGATCCGGGTACCACTAGGTGAAGGTCAGGGTAGCAGACATCTAGAAGACGGCGTTCAATACGAAGTACGGGCAGTACGAGTTTCTGGTGATGCCATTTGGTCTCACAAATATGCCAGTTGTCTTTATGAATTTGATGAAAAAGACTTTTTACCAGTATCTGGATAAGTTCGTCGTAGTGTTTATCGACGACATCCTGATATACTCGAAGACGCCGGAGGAGCATGCAGCGCACTTGCGGATAGTTTTGGGGATTCTGAGACAGGAGAGATTGTATATAAAATTGTCGAAGTGTGAGTTCTTTTTAGACCGAGTGGAGTTTCTCGGCCATGTAGTTACTAGAAAGGGAATCTCGATGGATCCCAGGAAGATTGCTGCAGTTGAGACATGGAAGGCTCCGACGTCAGTTTCAGAGATCAGGAGCTTTCTGGGTTTAGCCGGCTATTATAGAAAGTTCGTCCAGGACTTTGCTAGGATAGCTGAACCCATGACGAAGCTGACACGGAAGGACGCAGAGTACATCTGGTCAGAGGAATGCCAGGCAGCATTTGAGGAGCTGAAGAAGAGGCTGACGACCGCTCCAGTTCTGACATTACCTTCAGGTTCTGGAGGTTTCACCATATATAACGATGCTTTAGGAAAGGGGCTAGGATGTGTCCTACAGCAGCATGGGAAAGTGATTGCTTATGCATCTAGGCAATTACGGACTCATGAGCGGAACTATCCTACCCATGACCTAGAGTTAGCTGCGGTGATCTTTACACTCAAGTTATGGAAACATTACTTATACGGAGAGCGTGTGGAAATCTTTACTGACCACAAGAGCTTGAAGTATGTGTTCACGCAGAAAGAGCTAAACATGAGGCAAAGACGATGGTTGGAGTTGATGAAGGACTTCGACATCGATTTACAGTATCACCCCGGGAAGGCAAATGTGGTGGCAGATGTACTGAGCAGGCATCCGACGGCATGGTATCTGATGATAGATCGGTATTTGTGAGAAGATCTGGAGAAGCTCGGTATCGAGATAGTTCGGCCAGGATCAGTGATACAGATGATGGAGCTTGACATTCAGTCAGGTTTGATGGAGCAGATCAGGGAGGCACAATATATAGATAAGAGCCTTCGCAGACTTCGGGCCCAGGCTTTAGCTGGATTGCTGGATGATTTTACCGTAGCAGAGGATGGATCCTTGAGGCATGGCAGCCGATTGTGCGTGCCGAAGGGAGAGCTGATAGAGGTAGTCTTACAGGAAACGTATCGATCGAGATATTCTATTCATCCTGGTGCTAACAAGATGTACCGTGACTTGCGGGAACATCTTTGGTGGCACAGGATGAAGAGAGATGTATCACGTTTCATTTCGAGATGCTTAGTTTGCCAGCAGGTCAAGGTGGAAAGCCAGAGGCCAGCTGGTCTATTGCAGCCGTTACCCATTCCCGAGTGGAAGTGGGAACACATTACGATGGACTTCGTCTCAGGGCTTCCTCGTTTCCAAGGAGGGAAGGATGCCATTTGGGTCATCGTAGACAGGCTGACGAAGTGTGCGCACTTCATACCCTTCAAGGTGAGGCTTTCCATCGAGAAGTTGGCAGAGCTATACATGCAGCAGATAGTACGCTTGCACGGAGTACCATTGAGCATCGTGTCGGACAGAGACAGCAGATTCACGTCCCACTACTGGAGGAGCTTGCAGGAGGAGTTGGGCAGTCGGCTCAAGTTCAGTACGACATACCACCCGCAGACAGATGGGCAGTCCGAGAGGACGATACAGACGCTGGAGGACATGCTGAGGACTTGTGTGCTGGACTTTGGCGGATCATGGGAGAGCCATCTGCACTTTGTAGAGTTTTTATACAACAACAGCTACCAAGCCAGCATCGGTATGTCTCCTTTCGAGGCACTATATGGACGACGATGCCGTACACCGTTCTTTTGGGATGATGTTGGGGACAGAGTTATGTTTGGGCCAGAGATGATCACGGATGCAGCATAGAAGGTCGGAATGATCAGAGACAGGCTCAGAGTATCTCAGGACAGGCAGAAACACTGGGCCGATGCTGGTCGCAGACCGATGGATTTCGCAGATGGTGATATGGTGCTAGTGAAGATATCACCTACTAGAGGGACGATCCGGTTCGGACGAGGAGGGAAGCTGAGCCCCAGATACATCTGGCCGTTCGAGATACTTGGCAGCATCGGAGGGGTAGCTTACAGGGTTGTACTTCCACCCAACCTAGCAGGAGTTTACGATGTCTTTCACGTATCCCAGCTCAGGAGATATGTTCCGAACCCCATCCATGTGCTAGATCATTTAGAGTTGGAGATCGGAACGAGCCTTGCAGTTTCTGAGCAGCCAGTGGAGATATTAAACAAGACGGAGAAGAGGCTGAGGAACAAGGTTATACCCTTAGTACGAGTAGCTTGGAGCCGTCACTCTCCGGGTGAATCTACTTGGGAGAGGGAGTGGGACATGAGGGAGAGATACCCTTACTTGTTCGATCCAACCGCTGCGAGGGAACCACCCGTTCCCGCTTGATACCTTAGAGGTTAGTTTCGATCATAGCCTTAGTCTTTTGTTGTATTGCCTGTTATGATAGGAAATTGTAGGGTCTTCAATCCTTGTGAATTTCAAGGACGAAATTTTTCAAGGAGGGAAGACTTGTCAGCCCCTGTTTTTCAAAATTGATTAAATTAGTATAAATTAGTTGCTAATGGCATATTTAGCTTTAAAATAATTAATTATGATTTTTAGGAATTTTTTTAGAATTTTTAAATAATTTTTTGATAGTTTTTAAATCAATATATATCAATTTATAATTAATTAAAATGTTTTAATATCACATTGTAATATTTAAATTTGTTTTAATATCATTATGCAAATTGTTAAATTGTTAAATTGTTATTATAGCAGTTTGTAAATTGTGAAATGTTTTAATTATGTTATGCAAAATTATTATTGCATTTAGTTAGGGTTGGGACCTATTTGCAAATACCTAAAATCTTAGGGACCTAACTGAAAAACCTATTCCTACCCACCCCCGACGACCCGGCCAGCTGTCGACGACCGGCCAGCTGCCCACCCCCTCCCCTGCCATTTTCGGCCGACCTAGACCCTAACACCGACCTCTCACCCCTATAAAATGACCCCCTCACTTTCCCCGACCCACCGCCACCACCACGACCCATCTCCGTCCAGCTCCGCCCACTTCCTTCCCCATTTAGCCTCGCCGTAACCCTAGCTCCGACGAACCCCCCGTCCAGCCTCCACAGTAGTCGTCGTCGTCTTCAACCACCACCCATCGGTTCGCCACGACGAGCTGTGCCCAGCGCCACCCGAGCGCTGGGACGCCGACACCTCCTCCGCCAAGTCGCCACCCCAACAGCCCGCTCGACTTGGACACGTACGTGTCACTTTATTTTTCCCTTCCCCGACATGACTCGTCCTTACATAAATTTCTCGTCAAGTACGAATTTGTACGTGTCACTTTGTTTTTGTACTTCGTATTTGTACGTCGCGTACGAATTTGTGTTTCATAAATTTCTCGTCAAGTACGAATAAGTGCGAAGTACATATTTTTATAAAACGTTTTAATTATATAGATGTAGAAAATATTTCAAAATAATAGACGATAAATATTTTATATTGCTTGAAGTTGTAAATGCGTCGCGCCGAGGACTTCCAAAATTTATTTTTATTTAAGAAAGGCCATTTTATTTTATGGTACAAGTATAACTAGTAATTTAGAAAAACTGTATTTTATGTAAGTATTATTTTTGCATGCGAGTGTATATATATATTTGTATTTTTGAAATTAATTATTATCATTAATATATTATTTCGAAAAAGGTATATTAAATATGGGTTGATTTAATATGAAACTAATTATGGTGATTTAAGTTGGAAAAAAATTATTAAGTTATTTAAATACAGTTTAAATTAGAGGTAGAATCTATCTACATTGGATTATATTTGATTGAGTTACTTTTAAATCAATTTGAATTAAATAGTGGAAAATCCATGAAAAATTAAAACTCTTCTTAGTCCTTATCTAGATAAGACATTTGTAAACCCCCTGATTTTTCAAAACAAATATTTGTGGAATTTTTGGATTTTTTAAATAACTATTTATTAACTTATTATATAATTTGTATTATTTTACATATATTTAGTATAGTGCTCATTAGTGTATTTAGTATAAAAATATATAAAGCTATTTTTTTAGTACATTAAGGATCTAAACTATATTATACAATTTTTCTCAAAATTTTAGAATTTATTTCATAAATTTTATTACTTTTTACCTGTTACTTATATTGTACACTATTTACATAATATAGAATAAATGTCAAATTAGTATTAAATATTTCAGCTTGTATAAATAAGATTAGATGAAGGTTGTTTAAATAATTATTAACTCTATTTATTATCTATAGTAATTTTAAATAATGTTATAGATGATTTAGATAAATATAAATAATATTTTAAATAAATATTAATCCTACTTCTACTAGGAAAACATCTCTATCTATATCCTATCCTAACAAAGCAAACTCCAATTTATTTAAATCAAATCCTATCTAATTTAGGAGATAAATCTGAAATAAATACCTATATAAATCCAATACATCCCCCTTCTATCAGCCATAATTCAAAATTATTTTTAGTCCAATAGAAACTCTAAAATTCGTTATTAGAATTCAATCCCGTTTTTTAGCAGCAAGAGCTACTTGGAACGACGATATCTCCTAGCTCCGAACTCCATTTTGCCTCCAGTTTTTTTTAAGAAGCGTATCGAGGTAAGCTTTCCAGAAATATATTTTAATAGAAAAAATTCATTCTGTAGATTTTTATAAAACTATTTGAGTATCTAGTGTTCCAAAAATAAACGTGTTTCAGTATTTTTGCGATTTTGGGAGATTCCGAAAAAAAATGCGATCCGTTTAGTTTTTCGGAAAGCTGATATGAAAACCTGTGCTATATCCTAATTTTAGAATTTCTTAAATAAATATAATAGGTATAGTATTAATTATAATTAGATAATAGACTATTTTTAGCATCCGGAGATGTTTGTTTGGACCTTAGTTCCTCGGCAGCCGTTGTTCCACCTACTTTCCTGTCTGATCTTCGCCACTACAGTGCTCAGGACTCTGGCAAGTATACTTGTCAACCCCAGTTTTCATGAATAAGGATATTTTGGTTATTTTCCACTTTAGAATAATTTTGGAATTATTTATATATTTATGATATTATTTTGGGGTTATTTGAGTCGGGTTCGAATTTCAACTCAATCCGACTTGTATCGGAGACCCGGGCTAGCTTTTACTCTAGTTGGACCCACTCATTAGTTACGCATGGCCTACATGACATTATATTTAGTTAGTGGATTAGACTAATTATTCATGGGTAGGTTTAGTTTGATTAGAGACTTAAACATGACTAATTTGGCCTCAACCTTAAACCCTTTTCCCAATATTAATTAAATAGGCTAGTGGGGGATTTTTAGACTTTTAATAGGGGAACACCTAAGCCTAATGTCGCTGGCCACTCTAGGGGGGATAGGGATGAGCCATTTGATATTATCCACTCCATTTTCTCTCTCTTGTTCTCCACCAAATTTTGAGAAGAGTTCCTATTGATTTCACCATCAAATCAATCCATTTCTCCACCCAATCTTCTTTATTTCTTCTCTACTCAAGCAAGAGAAGGAGCTAGCCAAGTTTGGGAGGTTTCGGAACTCGTCGTTCATGTCCATTTGGAGATCTCTACGTGTCGGTGTCGTATCGGGAGGAGTTTTCCTAGATTCGATCAACCGAGAGGTATAATCTCTTCTCTATTTCATTCCTACATACATTTAGGATTATTTTGAGCCCATAGGAATGACTCCCATGGTTGTATCTCCATTTGTGTCTATTTCGTGTCCATTTGGAGACTTCTAGGTGAGTCCTTGTGTTGTGTTTGTGTCCTAGTGGGAAACCCCCAATTTGGACACACCTAGTGTTTGTGTCTTTGTGTGAATGATTTTATTAGTGATTTTAATTTCAGATTTTAGATTTGTTAGGATGTGTTCTTCGTGGTATCTTATAGTATCATATTCTAATTATATATATATATATATATATATATATATATATATATATATATATATATATATATATATATATATTTTAGGATGTCTTCTTCATGGTATATATATATATATATATATATATATATATATATATATATATATATATATATATATATAAAATATATATATATATATATATATATATATATATATATATATATATATATATATATATATATATATATATATATATATATACCATGAAGAAGACATCCTAAAATATATATATATATATATATATATATATATATATATATATATATATATATATATATATATATATATATATATATATATATATATATATATATATATATATATATATATATATAAGATACCATGAAGAAGACATCCTAATATATATATATATATATATATATATATATATATATATATATATATATATATATATATATTGTGTGATATATATATTGGTGTGTTTTTGTGTCTCTATGTGTTTATTGGGGGTATGGAGATTTCGAGATTGAGAGTGAGATTGAGAGTGTAGATAGAGAGAGGAGGGAGTGAAGGATGCAAAGAGGGGGGGGGGGAACTGCTGGTTCAAAAACAGCAGCAGCAGCACAGCATCAGTCCCCCATAGGGGACTGATCTCGAGTGCATAGCAGCAGTTTTTGGGAAGGGGGACAACCCCTTAGACTGCTGGATTCAGCAGTGGCAGCCTAGTACTGCTGTGAAGTGTGCAGGAGGGGGAAGAACAGCCCATAGGCAACCCTTGACAGCCCCAAATCAGCCCCATGGGCAGCCCCATGGACAGCCATGGACAACCCCATTTCAGCCATATTTTCCCCTTCCATTCATTCAATCAATTCATCCATTCATTCATAATTCCCTTCATTCTTCAATTCATTTATACATCATTCATCCCTCCACCCTTCACACATTCATACATGTATTCATTCTTCCACACATACATCATTCATTCATCCCATATTCATAATCCACACATCCATCTATCCATAATTCCTTCGTTCACTCATCTATAAATTCACTCATATGCATTCATAAATATTTTTATTCATCCAAACATTTCATCCATCCCCTCATGCATCCATCATTTCTAAACTCCTACACACAATTATTCCCCGCAAATTGATCCCCTAGATGACCTATATAAACCCTTGGTTTAGTGCCTTAGTGTGGTGTCCAGAGTGTGGGTTAGGAGTAGAGTTTTGAGATAGTGTTGGTGCTAGTGTTGTGTTAGTAGTGAGTTAGTTAAGTTAGTGTCCTAACTAGGTTAATATCCTAGTGGACTAGTAGAGAGGGCTAACCTAGACACTAGGAGAGTGTGGAAGAGTGAACTAGGAAGGTTGGTAGAGATTAGGGTGTGGTATCTCAAGATACCATAGCGTATCATGACGATACACTAAGGTAATGTTGGGATAACCAACATGTGTCATAAGATGGGTTAGATGAGCTAGGTACTAGGATTTTATGGTTGGTAATGTTTAGGTAAGTTAGTGTCTAGCTATCCTAGGAACCTAGGTTAGTATTCCAAGGATTAGAGTGGTTTAACTTGGTATGTGCAAGGTTTTGGTATTTACCTTGTGATGGGTAAATGTAGGCAATTACCTATATAAGGTAAGTGATTTAGGGTTTAAGATATGGTTAGGATTGGGTTTCCTTGGTTGGTAAGGGTCAGAAATAGTGCTCCTAGACTAGTTTTGACTTCGGTTGACCATTTTGACCAAAAGTCAACAAAAGTCAACCAAGAGTCAAACTTAGCCTATACGTGACTAGAATTGACCGAAACCAAACTAGAGTTGACCAGTTGACTGAAAGTCAATAGTTGGTCAATATTAGACTAGTTTGACCTAGGTTGACCCAGGGTTGACCCAGGGTTGACTCAGTGTTGACCAGAGTTGACCAGACTTGACTTTTTGACCAAAAGTCAACTGTAAGTCAACCGTTGACCCAGATTGACCTAGTTTGACTTGGATTGACTTCCTGTGACCTTGTTTGAACTTGGTTGTCCTAGTGTGACCTAGTTTAGCTTGGTGTGACTTAGTTTGACCTAGTTTTGACTTAGACTTGCATATCATGATTAGATTAGCTTTCCTTTTATTATTAAACCCTGTTGACTCATGGTATCTCATCTTTAGGTCTGTGATTACTCTGAGCATCTGTTCACCTTATCAGCTCAGGACCATAGGCGAGTACATTCACTGATAGTTTTCATTGTCTTGATATTTGCTATATCCGATTCAGTTGTAGTATCTTACTCGATTTCCAGTCACGATAGTTCACGGACTAGTATATGTTGGATCATGACGTGAGATGTTATTTCTGGACTTTCTTGGTATATTGGTACGCGATATTTCTTATTTTTTGTACTGTATAGACATCGATTTGGGAGTGGGCTGGCCTCCTGCTTTTGAATCCCGTGTCATGACGTGTCATGTCCAGATCCATTATACAATTCGGGGGTGGGGAATTATTAGGGGCTATGTGATCAAAGCCTTATGTCACTAAATTCATGTGCTTGCGCCACTCTCACCTCACGTAGGGTGTAGCGAGATCTTATTCATGTGCTCGTTATCCAGGTTGGCCGGCATGACCCTTTCCAAATTTTTATGTGATTGTCGGGCCAAGTGGATAGTCTGTCCCGTAATATTTCCCAAGCCGATCACATAATGCTCTAATAATTCAAGTCATATTTTTATATTTATTTATCATAGGAGGCTAAGTTCTGTTCGTGAGAAGGGTTACAACCCCGGTCCTTGTTTGGTTTAAGGATTATAACTCGGCTTCCGAATAGTTTCCAAGTCATCCTATATATATATATATTGTCGTCCTATTCGGTACTCACATCTTGATATATATATTTCCTGTTGATTTTGTCTCGTATTTCACATATTCTACAAGCTCTTATGCTATACTTTGATTGGAACCTAGGTTCTGTTCGGGAGAAGGGTTACAACCCCGGTCCTTATTTGGTTTACGGGTTGTAGCTCGGCTTTCGAATAGTTCCCAAGTCATCCCATATCTTTGTCTTATATTTCATTATATTTTCTCTTATAGAATTTGTCAATTCATATGGAACTGCTGTTAGTGTTTGTACTTGCTCATTTTCTTGACAGGATACCATTGACATATTACAGATGTTTCTGAGACAGGCTGCTCGACCTACTATGGGGTCGAGACAGATGGAGACTTAGGCCAAGATTGTGGCCTGTTAGTTGAGCCACTAGACTTTGCATACCCAGAGTAGTATAGCTTAGTTATGTTTGTCTAGACTGCGATCCAGCTTTTGTTTTAGACTGTAGTAGCTTATAGTTATATTTTGTGACTCTATGATGTTGTTTGTTTCTCTCTAGCTGTGTTGGATGTTGAACTCATTTGCTGTTTTCACATCTATCATATTTCCTTTCCGTGCTATCCACCTTAGTTTTATCTTGTGATTGAGACTGTATTTGCTATGTCACCTCCGTTCGGAGTGTATATACTGTACATGTACCCTTATACTGTTTAGTGTAGTTTTTGTAGATGACCTATACAGCGTTCTACCGCCGATTCTGCGACGTAGGCTGGACGTAACCACGTGCTCGTGCCCCTAATCAGGGTGCGGGTCGTGACAATACCTTGCTAATTAACTGTCATATTATTTATTTTTTGCATTATTTACTTTGTTTTATATTTGTTATTTTTAATTGTTGTAAACTGCGCGTCCAAGTCACACTTGGGTGCAAGCGACTCTATTAGTCGTTTTACTTTACTATATGCATGTTAACTTAGTTTTAACGGACTACCTTTTTGTTGGGGAATATCCTTATCTCCTTGGGCCATGACACTCACACTATACGGTTTGAGGTATTTTGCTAGGGGCACGACTTATGGACTGGCCATCTCTAAAGTCGTGTGACGGTAGTTGTTCGTAACTGCTATGACTAGGGTTTTAGAGACTCAAGCAGTTAAAAAATGGACGAGCCATGGGCATGACTTGGATAGTGGGAAACATTGGGGGAGGACAGTCGCTAGTGTGTATGGGAATCCAAACAGGTAAACCACAGTCTCCGGATGGAACTGTGGCGATTTATATTACCAGATGCCTCTGACGTCTTGGACGTTATGGACGGATACAGATGACTGGATGCCAGTTACGTACATGTAGCCTAAATCCCACCCATGCGCATGAAAGTTGTCCTCTAAATTGTACAATAGATGGTTAGCATTCCCTTTTGCATATTGGTGTCTAAGAGAGTTTTGCATATTATTATTATTTTGACAGTTCATATTAGCATGTTCTTTCTGTATCATGTTACGTCCCTCTGAGGACCTGGTTATTCCCCAGGTGTGTGTTCATGTCTTCCGCAGGTATCCTAGCCGGGATCGTGCTTTTCTCCATTTATTCGAAGATAACGTGACTTGGTTCCTCCTTGCTACTTCTACTTAGTCCTTTTATATATCATGTACTTCTTCTTTTTATTTTGGTTGGTAGTGGATTGTCTCCATCCAACTCATTGTACCAAAACAATTCATTATATGATATCTTTTATTCCCTTATTTTGTGGATGAGATTAGTTAGTTATGGTTTACTGTATTTTACAGCTTATGTATACATACAAGGCCCTTGTACTTCGTATGTATACAGCTGGCATGTCCACGTACTTAGTCCTACGTATTTTGGGACTGGGGCGTTACATATTTTTGTGGTGGCCCATGCAGGTCAAGTTTATCACTTCGGTTACGTTATTGTACCGATGTGAGCCTGCAGATAGGATTAGAGTCTAGGATCTCATCCATATACTTGACATTCTTTCTTCACTCCAAACTTTGAACTCTCATTTGCCTCCCTTGATTGCATCTTGTTTGACCCCTTTCTACCGTGAATCCTTACTTTCTCGTGCTTAATGTCGGTTAGGAAGATGACTACACTAGTATATGCTCATAGGTCAAACACGTGACTAGAAGGATTACATTCACAACTAGTATACATTGAGATCTTATTTAAGATATAGAGGCATTTATTTTTCTAAAAGTATGATCTTAAGGATTAGTTAATTCTAAGTTGGGTAGTAGCAATATTACCAACTTTGAGGATAGAGAGAATTTTATCTTGAGACTACTAGGAGTATTCACCAAAGGATTGATAGAAGATTGAGTAAAATCTTTTATTTTGAAGATTTAGAAAATATTTATGATTTTCAGGTTATAGTTATTTATATCTTTTGAGGTTATAAATTGATTTGAGGAAATTTTAAATTTCAAACTGTGTCATACGATCTATGATTGATAAATTTAATTAGATTTTGAGTTTAATATTTCAATTGTGAAAAAAAAATCAAATTTTGTCGCATAATTCACGATTGTTAAGATTATCTAAATCTTGAGTTTAAAGTTTGGATTTATAATATTGCGATTTTGTGGAAAATTTATTAAGAAATATGATAAAGCTTATTTTGAGATTGATTAGAGGAATCTAAATTTTTTAAGTTATGATGGATGACCTCAACCGACTAGAGAATAAGAAAGTTTAGTTTGTGCATATTGGATGGAAAATATAAATATATTTTTGTCATTCTAAGGGTTATCTTAGGGTTATTAAAGACTTGAATTACTTTTATGATTATGCTTGAATATCGTAGTTTATGTCAAGCTTGGAAGTACATATTGGGAACTCAAATTTTAGGATTAAATCTTATCTTGATAGAGAACCAAAAAGCAGACAAGGTTACAATAATGAGATGGAGGTACTCTACATTCCATCCATGACCAAGATAGTTGTATATACACAAGTATAGTTAGTCTTCGACCAAACCATGTGATTATATCTCAATTTTGACTTACTCGACCTTCCCCAAATCCAGATCTTTTATTGTGACCTTCTAACCGTTTGAAATTTGAGAAATGAATTAATCGTTCCTTGACTTTATCCACCTAGGAGACTATCTTCTCTCTGAAAACAATGTCCCTAAATTATTTTACTCGATTGCTTAATTGATTTTATTTCATGCTTCAACTTGATCTTCTTTAATGTTTGTGCATTAATTGTCACTTCATGAACTCCCACTTTCTATTTTAGATCTTTTTGTGTCCTTTACCGTGACTTTGATATTTGGAGTGTAATACTAGATGTTACCTTCCAACAAATTTCATATGTAAGTTCTAGATGAGCTCACCTTCATGTAGGTATATCATGTCCCACTCAAACACGTCCCTTGGTACTCTATTTTTATGATATGACTTTCGGGTCATAAAGACTAGACTATAACCTTTACCATGATACCGATATATTTTCAACCAAGGATAGAGACTCAACCTCGACTCAATTCTTTCGATCCGATATATGATTTTGTTCTACTTAATTCCTTAAATGCTTAACTTTGTGCTTTATCTTGATTGCTTGACCCATTGTCCCATCATACTACTAGTTTAACTCTTGTAAGTTGGATAGAATACCTCATGACCTAACAAACCTTTGTCCTTGTGACCCATATTGATAAGTTTACTTAGACTATAGAATTCAGAGGACACTAACTTATCTAGTCAACCAAGCCATAGATAAGAAAATACTAGGATGACTGCATAAGCCCAAACTTCGGGCAAGACTTAGATTTTAATGGATCTTCGACTATTCCTTCATTAATATTCCTTGCTTATATTTTGACTATTTTATGATGCTAATTTAGCCTTAGTTTTGCAAGCTTATTCTTTTATCGAGCTTGTTCATGACATACGTGTTATTGGGGACGCCCACTAATACATTATCTAATCAGAAACGGTGCATGATGGTCTGATCAACCTAGTGCACTTTGGTTCGCTTTTCATATATTGTTCGACGTGGATGGAGACATAGTTAAACTTGGCCTCTAGAATTCCATCCGCGACTGCCTTGGCAATTCTTTTTGAAAATTTTCAATCGTCTTTGAACCACTTATTCGTATTCGATAATATCTTCTTCGAACTCTTTATTATTTTCGTCTTTCACCTATATTAGAAAGAAAAACACTCGTACTTGATACCCCTTAGTTGTCCACCATCTATTGCCAAGATAGTTAACCACTGACCAACCAATGTGACTATATCCCCGTCTTGAGTTACATTTTTTCTCTACCCTAGATTCATTATCGCAACCTTCTAATCGTTCTTGAAACTTGAAAATGATTCAAATCATTTCCTTAACCATACCTTAAACCTAGACGACTATATTCGCTCAAGAAACCATCTCTCTTAAATGTCTAAATTATTCTCTTTGACTTACTCAATTCCTTTCTATTCTCTAATTCGTGTTATCATAATTTTATTACCTTAACTAGCAACCCTTCTTCAATTCCATAACCATGATATATTTTCGCAGATATCAAAATCACGATCTTCCAATGCATGTTTGTGTCGAACATCGTTTCTTTGCCTCATCCAAAAATTTAATCGTATTTCGGTATTGATGAACTCTTTCTATCTTTCCTACCCTAGATATTCCTAAATTTCGAGGACGAAATTCTTGTAAGTTGGGTAGGATGTAAAACCCCTATCCTATAAGTATTAATCCTACTTCTACTAGGAAAACATCTCTATCTATATCCTATCCTAACAAAGCAAACTCCAATTTATTTAAATCAAATTCTATCAAATTTAGGAGATAAATCTGAAATAAATACCTATATAAACCCAATACATCCCCCTTCTATCAGCCATAATTCGAAATTATTTTTAGTCCAATAGAAACTCTAAAATTCGTCATTAGAATTCAATCCCGCTTTTTAGCAGCAAGAGCAATTTGGAACGACGATATCTCCAAGTTCCGAACTCCGTTTCCCCTTCAGTTTTTTTGAAAGAAGCGTATCGAGGTAAGCTTTCCAGAAACATATTTTAATAGACAAAATTTGTTCTGTAGATTTTTGTAAAACTATTTGAGTATCTAGTGTCCCAAAAATAAATGTGTTTCAGTATTTTTGCGATTTCGGAAGATTTCGGAAAAAAAATGCGATCCGTTTAGTTTTTTGGAAAGCTGATACGAAAACCTATGCCATATCCTAATTTTAGAATTTCTTAAATAAATCTAATATGTATAGTATTAATTATAATTAGATAATAGACTATTTTCAGCATCCAGATATGTTTGTTTGGACCTTAGTTCCTCGGCAGCCGTTGTTCCACCTATTTTCCTGTCTGATCTTCGCCACCACAGTGCTCAGGACTCAGGCAAGTATACCTTGCTAACTAACTGTCATATTATTTATTTTTTTGCATTATTTACTTTGTTTCATATTTGTTATTTTTAATTGTTATAAACTACGCGTCCCAGCCATACTTGGGTGCAAGCGACTCTATTAGGCGTTTTACTTTACTATATGCATGTTAACTTAGTTTTAGAGGACTACCTTCTTGTTGGAGAATATCCTTATATCTCTTTGGGCCATGACACTCATACTATATGGTTTGAGACATTTTGCTAGGGGCACGACTTATGGACTTGCTATCTCTAAAGTCGTGTGACGGTAGTTGTTCGTAACTGCTATGACTAGGGTTTAGAGACTCAAGTAGTTATAAAACTGGACGAGCCATGGGCATGACTTGGAAAATGGAGAACATTGGGGGAGGACAGTCGCTAGTGCGCATGGGAATTCAAACAGGTAAACCACAGTCTCCGGATGGAACTGTGGCAATTTATATTTGCAGATGCCCTCTGACGTCTTGGACGTTACGGACGGATACAGATGACTGGATGCCAGTTACGTACATGTAGCCTAAATTCCACCCATGCGTATGAAAGTTGTCCTCTAAATTGCACATAGATGGTTAGCATTCCCTTTTGCATATTGGTGTCTAGGAGAGTTTTGCATATTATTGTTATTTTGACAGTTCATGTTAGCATGTTCTTCCTTATCTTGTTACGTCCCTCTGAGGACCTGGTTATTTCCCAGGTGTGTGTTCATGTCTTCCGCAGGTATCCTAGCCGGGATCGTGCTCTTCTCCATTTATTCGAAGATAACATGACTTGGTTCCTCCTTGCTACTTCCACTTAGTCCTTTTATATATCATGTACTTCTTCTTTTTTATTTTGGTTGGTAGTGGATGTGTCTCCACCTAACACATTGTACCAAAACAATTTATTATATGATATCTTTTATTCACTTATTTTGTAGATAAAATTAGTTAGTTGTGGTTTACTGTATTTTACAGCTTATGTATACATACAAGGCCCATGTACTTCGTATGTATACAGCTGACATGTCCACGTACTTGGTCCTACGCATTTTGGGACTGGGGCATTACAGAACTTCCTGGGGTTGTCTTCGGAAAGATACAGTTTAGCTCTGGTGATCGAAAGAGGGACACTTTTAAGTGTGTCAAGGGCTCCACATCTTATTCTACGAGGGAGCTGCAACCCGGTACCATAATAAACGACATCCCGACTAACCTTCATCCTTATGCTGCCGACACACTTTATAATCTAATGATGTCGAAGAATGTGTCATATCCTGTAGGGAAGATGCGGATGGAAGGTTGGAGGTTCCCTGTTTCATTTTGGAGTAACCTTACTGAATGGGTGCTTTCAACCTATGAAGTCACCCTAAATACTACCGGCCTTTTTTATGCCATCAGAGCCACTCAATATGGCGTAAAGACGAATTGGCCCCTGTTTGCTTCTCTGACGGAGTTGTACAACCATAACACTGGTACTTTCTTCACTCTGTACGGGAAGATGGGCCCGGCTCTCCATGAAATGCAGGAGGTATCGAAGCTTCCTTGGGGTGCAGAGCCGTACGAAGAGTATGTCCATTGTGATGAGGAACTCCGAGACCTGGAGAAGGAAAAATCCGCGATGATAGGCGTGTACAAAAAATTATTTTGTCACTTCCTCATCTGTTACAAGATCAATAAGAAAGGAAGGACTGAGGGGGCCAATCCCCACATGAGATCTTGGACGGGCAATATCTTCGTTCAAGGAGAATGAGAGGATCCGACCTCCTTTTCGATTTGTAAACCCCTGACAAAGTCATGAATGTAGTTTGTGAAATATCAGAACTAGAGGTAGTGTGGACTTAGTAGGGATATTTCTGGTGGGTATTCCGTTGGAGAATTTGATGTGGACTTATTATCTGTTTTATGTTCAAGATTCTTGAACATAGATAATAAGTTGAAAGAAACTGCTAACAGAGGTAATGACGACGTAATAGTAGAGGATGTTCTATATCTGAACAGAGGTGATATGGACGTGGACGGATATATAACATTAAGTAGGAGTGGATAATTCAGAGGTAATATGGACGTGATTATCTTTAATGAATGTTTTGCTCAGAGGTTGTATGGACGTGGCAAGACATTTCTTAATTATTCCACTGGGAAATAATTATCAAAAAATGTTCAAAGGTTATATGGCTCATAAGACCGTGTTGGGCAGAGTCAAAAATGAAGATAATTCCACTGGAGAATCTTTTTTTAGAGGACCTATTATCTATGGCGTATCCAAGACTCTTGAAATACGGATAATAGTTAGATGATTTTTCGAATCATGTAAACATTGTACTGTACATTTATATAATTAAAATAGGGTATATGTGAATGTTGTACATGAAGGTTACACATAATATTTCTTCAGGAATTTGCCGTTAATCGGCATCATGAGTAAGTCACCATCAAGCTTGGTTAGTCGATACGCATCGTTAGAATATATTGATTCTTTAACGAAAAGACCTTCCCATTTAGGCTAAAAATTTTCTTTTTTCTTGTGCGTTATGACCATTGGTCTTCTCACTGCTAAGACCAGATCACCAACTTGAAAGATTCTTTCCTTCACCTTTTTATTAAAGGCTCTAGAAAGGCGTGCTTGATATAGCTCAATACGCTGTTGAGCTAATAAGCATTTTTCGTCTAGCACATCCAGCTCTTGTAGTCGCAGATGGTAACTTTCTTCGGCAGTCAACTCAGTAGCTAAGGCTACTCGAAAAGAGGAAATCTAGATTTCTAGGGAAAGAACTGCTTCACACCCATAAACCAGAGAGAATGGCGTACTGCCTGTTGGAGTCCGGACCGTTGTACGATAGGCCCAGAGACATTCGTCGAGCTTCTCATTCCAATCGCGCTTATTTGAAGACACGAACTTCTTGAGAAGTTTGATGATAGTCTTATTGAAGGCTTCTACTAATCCATTAGCAGCTGGATTGTAAGCAGTAGAGGCTACATTCTGAATTCGATTCTTATCGCAGAACCGATAGAATGCATAGCTCACAAATTGTGGACCATTATCATAGATGATCCTGTGAGGTAGGCCGAAGCGATAGATGACATGATGTTTGACGAAACTGATCACATTCGACGTCTTTACTTCGATGAGTGGTATAGCTTTCGCCCATTTTGGAGAAGTAATTAGTTATAGATAGGATAAACCGATGTCCTCTGGAGGATGGCGGGCTGATTGGGCTAATGACGTCCATACCCCAGGCTTCAAAAGGCCAAGATACCATCGTCGGGTGTAGAAACTTCGAAGGTTGATGAATAAAATTGGCATGGAACTGACAAGCCCTACACTTCTTTGCATATTCAACAGCATCTGCTATCATCGTGGGCCAATAATAACCCATTCGTCTGAGGCAATTTTGTAATTTGGGGCCTGGTTGGTGTGCACCACAAATACTATCGTGAGCCTCATGTAGTGCATGTTTAGCTTTTGTGTCTGATAATTATCGTAACAGTAGCCCATCGTAAGAACGTCGGTACAGCATTTTGGTAGCTATATCATAGTAAAGTCTGCGGGATCACCTTTGGACAGATACTGCTTCCTTTGGGTCTTCAGGGAGGATTCCGTAGATGGTGTAGTCTATGAAAGGAAATCTCCAGTCTTTGACGTCAACGTTTGTTTCTGTTGCATAACTGTAATGAATATGCAAGGCATCTTTCATACAGAATAACTCTCGACCAGACACTGTGATCGAATGCTGAGTATTAATAGGGACGGTCAAGGAAGCAGCCAGACCGGCTAAAGCATCTGCTTCTATATTATGTAATTGAGGCACGTGCTCGATGAAGAATCCAGCGAAGGTAGAAGCTAATTCGATCGTCGCTTTGTGATATGGGATGATATCTTCGTAACGAACTTCATAATCCCCTCGGACCTGACTAACTATTAGCTTAGAATTGTCGTAAGCTTCTAGATAGTCAACTCCCAGTTGTTTTGCCAATTAAAGACTGATCAGTAGGGCATTATATTCGGCCACGTTGTTGGTGCAAGGTTCAATGAGAGAATATGCACGATGAATAACCAGATGGCCGGGTGACACAAGCATGATGCCTACTCCGGCTATAATATTTTCTTTAGGTCCTGTTCTTGATGCACCGTCAAAGAACATTCGCCAAATAGGGATTTCTTCAGTTGCGGTGTTAGACTCAACTACTTCATCCGAGATTTCATCGTAAAGTTTGAAAGATTCTAGCACCGGATGAGCTGCTAAGAAATCAGCCAGTGCTTGGCCTTTTACTGCCTTCTGATGGACGAACAACATATCGTATGGAGTCAATAGCATTGCCCAAGTAGCTAAATGAGAATTAAGAGAACCTAGTTTAGTCGTGAGTATTTTGAAAGGATTGAATCTAGATATGATGTGGATAGTTTTCCCAGAAACATAGTGACGTGTCTTCTGGATAACAAATACCAGTACGAGACATTCTTTTTCCACAGGTGTGTATTTGTGCTTAGCACCAATCATCGTGTGGCTGAGGTAGTAGATTACATATTCATGACCGCCTTCATTCTTCTGAGCTAATAGGGCACCAAGAGAATGATCCATAGCACGAACATATAACAAGAAAGGCTTTCCGACTATCGGAGCCACCAATATTGGAGGGCTTGTGAGATACTTCTTGATGTCGTCAAATGTGCGTTGACATTGTTCAGTCCAGACGAAAGATACTCCTTTTTTCATGAGCTGAGTAAACAGTTGACACCTTCCAAAAAGATTTGAAATGAATCGTCTGATGTAGGCTAACCTTCCTTGAAGTCCGCGTAGCTCTTTGAGATTTCTTAAAGGACGCATATCGAGGATAGCTTTCACTTTCTCTGGGTCAAGATGTATACCCTTTGAAGTGATAACAAAACCAAAGAACTTGCCGCTGGAGACTCCCAGAAAAGAGTTGGTTGGATTCATCTTGAGTGGGTGTGTACGCATCAGTTTAAACACCGTTCTCAAATCTTGGAGGTGGTTGCCCTTGAGACGACTTTTAACTACAATATCATCTACATAACATTCCACTGTTTTGTGCAAATGATCACAAAAAATTGTGTTCATAGCATGATGGTATGTTGTTCTCGTATTTTTCAATCCAAAGGGCATCACCGTATAGCAGTATACCCAACGGTGTTCAAAAAGATGTGTGCTTCTCGTCATCGGAGAACATCTTGATCTGGTTGTAGCCAAAGAACCCATCCATAAAGGACATTCACTCAAAGCCACAAGTATTGTCGATCATTACATCGGTGATTGGTAGAGAAAACTCATCTATTGGATATGCAGAGTTCAAGTCACGATAATCGATACAGACTCGAACTTTATCATTCTTCTTCATGACCGGAACAATGTTAGCGACCCAGTCAGGGTGTTGTTCTTCACGAATGAACCCACTTGAGATAAGCTTGTTGACTTCAGTTTCGATGGCCTTCATGATATCTGGTCGGAACTGTCGTTGTTGCTGCTTCACTAGCTTAGCTTTATCGATAGTTGAGGATTTAAATGGACCAGCTTCTGAACTTGTGGGGGAAGTAGGAGCTTGAGAAGGCACTACGTCTTCTTGTGCGGGGTCATAAGTCCGCAGATAAGTCTTCCCGAATCGCGTTTCACCAGATAGAACTTCGTAAATGGGAGAAGACACCATATGGCATGACTTGTATTTCTTGCCTCTCTTTGCTTTGGAAGGCACCACCTTCTGCATCATTTCTTGCATAAGGTCTGGATGGACCCACATGATCTCACCATATTCTGTCGTGAGTGACACCAACATTGATGTTGAGTCACAAGCTGGAGATAGGTTGACAACTTCCATTACTGCCTTGGAGATCGGAACTACGCCATCTAGGACTTCTGTGTAAGGAAAGTCACCAAATTGAAGAGAGATTATGTTAGAAGATACGACCTTGTCTTCAGCTTCGAGGTTGATAACTTGGCTGTCGATAAGCTGTTGTATCTTCTTCTTCAAGACGATGCAATCCTTGGTACAATGGTGCACATACTGGTGATAAAGATAGTACTTGGGGTCGTTGAGTTAGTTTGCCTCCGCAGGACGTCGTGGTGGAGGCAATGTTAGTTTATTACCCTTCATCAATGTATGAAAAATGGTAATAACATCATCTTCGTAAAAGGAGAAAGTCTCCTTGGATTTGTCAGGAGCGTCCTGAGAATTGGAAGCTCCCTTGGAAGTGTCGACCTTCAAGACTTCTTTTCCTTTACCTCCATGAATTGGGATAGTTTGGGGGTGCTTGTTTTTGTCTTCACATTTGGGTGGCTTTAACCCCAGTAATTCCAGATTAGGAACATTATTCTCAGTAGCATCAGTAGCCCCGATGAAAGCAAGCCATGTATCATACTTATGTATACCCAGACAGAACTTCACTATAGGAAGGAATTTATACCGACAAGTATCTATAAGCTCTGAGTCTGGTATACCAAAGGGCATTTTCAATGCTAGTCGCCTGAAGTGTTCGATGAAAGCAATAACAGATTTATTCCTCCTTTTCTTGATTTCGATGAGGGTGGACATACTAACATGCATGCCGCTCTCATAAAACCTGTTGAGGAATAACCTCTCCAAGTCTTTAAATGAGTTAATACAACCGTCAGGTAGACTGCAGAACCATTCAAAAGCTACCCCCTGCAAGGTGCTGATAAATAGCTTTGACAAGAACGTATCATCTCTTGGTAAGTGCAGAGTCCACGTATTGAAGTATGTCATGTATTGGCAAGGAGAAGTCATCCCGTCAAACGAATTTAGCATCAATAACTTCTAGTTAGGAGGGCAAGTAGCATTCTTCCATTCAGGAGGATAAGGCTGAGATATCCCCATCTTCTGAAGCTCGTCTTTATGTGAGATGGTATCGAGATGGGCATCAGAAGGATCAATAGCATCCTGTTGATTGAGCAGATGTTGAGAAATGACTACTGTACGGTTGTCAAGTTTCGTTGATGAAGGACCACTCCCAGCATTTACAGGATTTGGAGGAGGCACAACGAAATGATACTCATTTTATAGTGAAGGAGGGTTGTTGCTATGAGCCAGATGAGCATGTGCTAGCTGAGACATTCGGTTGAGGTGGAGGAACAGCCCCAGCAGTTTGGACCGTCATAATATTGGTAAGCATATCAGTGATCTTGGCAAATGTCATTTCAAGACTCTCCAGCCACTTATTGGTTTGATCACTGGCTTCTTCAGGTCTCTCTCCATCCGCCATGTATGCAGATAGCATGCGAGGATGATTAGAGGAGACAGTACAACTGGTGCTGATATTGTCTATCTCTGAGTTGAAAAGGCCCTCATCTTCAAGCAGAGGAGGTAGATAGTCATCGTCGGACTCGAAGAGATCATCATTATCTGGAAGGATACCCCCGGTGCGAAGGTCGTCTGCTTCAGATTCTGAGGGAATACTACCCCCAGCTGAGGGAACATCACCTCCAGCTTGAAAATCCTCGCCATCTATAAGGAATCTTGTCCTTGACCGAGTACCCATATAGACTCCTTCAGATGTAACAGATCGCTGGCTGTTTGCTGGCAGACTTCTTCTTCTGTTCGCGGAACTGAGAGAAAAGGTTGGGCAGGTGGTCCACCTTCTTTGATTGGGACTCCCGTAAGGAGGACCCCATGAAGCCATGTTAGATAAAACACATAGCGGCTTGTCATCATCAGAGCGCTGCAGTCGTCGAAACATGGACTGCCTTGGAGACACCTACGTTGCTTTGGAGCAGCAATAGTTGATGACAATACTGGTGCACGGATGTACCCCATGAGTTGCAGTATCCTCCCTCGTTTTATGCTTATGATTTATCATATCGCGTAAATCGGCGGAAGGGAGTTTTGCCTTAAACTCCATGTCACATGCATCACCGAGCTTTGTATATAGGTTTGTAAGGGAAGTTGGCACATCCAGATTTAGTTCATGTACAGGGGCAACCTCCACACCTAAGTTCCGTGATGACCTTGAAGACAGTCCAGTGTTATACACGTTGGGATCTGTCTTTTTGCTGTGGGCACACAGACCCTAGGGCATGCCTTTGGACACATGCTTTCCTGAAGTCCTGGCAGCATGTCTGGTTCTCCTAGATATGGGCACATATAATGGGTCATCAGAGCCTGGGCGCACAGCCTTGGGCGCATGGACCTAGGCGCATAGCCTATTGAAGACAAAAATCCTCTGGCCAGAGTTATGTGCCCACATACTCCCTTGGGCGCATAGCTCTGGGCGTATGCTTTGGAAAACAACGTTGTTTTCTCCCAATTTTGCCTTCTTCGTTTGCTAGCTTCGCTGAGTTTGCCCGGAGGATCGAATATTTTGATTCTTGGCATCGTAGTGTTTTTCTTTGCCAAGTTTCGAGTGTTGAACACTCTGTTGTTGATTGCACAAGAAAGAAGTCGCTTGGCTAGTAGAGCCCGGAATAGTACGTGCATTAGGAACTCCTGTGGAAGGGTTATGCACCTCTATGACAGAGTTTGTCTTCGGTTGCATATCTTCTACGACACTGGCAGCATATGCAATACGAGCCTTTGGAAGCCAAATCTTGCGAGACTTGTTTCGCTTCACTGATTTCGAGGGAGTAGGGCCGTCCCTCGAGAGTATCTTTTCGAAAGCCTGTTGATCGAACTTGACGATCAACATCTTCTGAGTACTCTCCAATTTATCGGTATCGGATTGCATCACCACCTTCTCGTCAGAGGAAAAGGTAGTTCCCAGCAGAGTTGCCATTTTTGTGGACACACACAAAAAAGAAGAAGAAGCACTGTATTTTCTTATTGGCACAAGGTACCACAAATCGAGTACGCCTGAGAGATCAGGTACTGAGAATCCCCGAGTACAAAAAGAATTCTGGAAAATAGGACGATTCAGATCGAGCGGCAGTTGCTCCTTTACTCCGTTGACACTCCGATTTACAAAAGTGGGAGAAAACCTACGAAAATTGCTAACTCTCAGCTCACTGGCAAGAAGGACAGCAATTTGGCCCTTGAAATGCTCTCCGTTCTGTCCTTTTGAAGAGGCATGAGACCTCTATTTATAGTCGTTTTGCACTGAAATGGCTATTATACGCACACACGGAGAATACACTATTTTCCCTGTGGGCGCATAGTCCTTTTTTGGGCGCATAGGATGTAGGCGCATAAAGATTGCATGATCGTGGGTTGACGTGGTCGTATGCTTCGGTGCACGACTGCTCGTAGAAACTGACGTGGCCGCATGCTTCGGTGCACGACTGATCGTAGATGTTGACTGAGTCGTAGAGCTCTCCTGACTTGGGCGCATAGTATGGAAGAAGGATATGCGTCTCCTTATGGAGGAGCAATTTGGGCGCATAGGTACTACTGCACGTGGGCGCATAGTAACGGGCGCATAGTAATGGGCGCATAGAGTTTTATAATGCAATTGTCCGCCACTTCTCTGGCTTGGGCGCATAGCTTGCTTTCCTATCTTGGGCGCATGGCCTTTCCTGTCTTAGGCGCATAACTACCTATGGCTTGGGCGCATAATGCTAAAATTTTCATGCTTCTACACTGCTGTCTTGCAACAACAGCAGTTGATGGTGACCATAGCACAAGTGTGCCCTGTAAGGGGCGCATCGTACTTATTGGTCAGCTCTACTGATCAGCGTTTGTGAGTGATTACGTTACGCAAATCATGATAGGAGACTTCCACTTTGACACCTTCTTCAGGCGCATGGCAAGGCCAAGAGCCGGGGTGGTCATGTAAATGCTGCGTCCCCTGATCTAGTTCACGTGCATGAGATACGTCCAGATCATTGGTAGGGAACAACATTTATTGCAACTTGAACCCGCTTCATGTGCACCACCCAAGTGGACGTATGGGTTCAACGTCGCAGATTTTGCCCTGTATGACTTTGTTTGAAACGCAGTAGATGCATTCAAGCAGGATAGGGACTTTGAAGGTCGGCTCACAAATACGTCCGTGTCAACCCTGTACAACTTGACATCAGCAGTGCATATGATTTTGAGCGCATGCTTCTGGTTCACTGTTGGCGTAGCACATTTGGGGCGCATGGCCTGTGCTGCCTTGGATCTCTTTGTACTAACTCGCGAAGGCGCATATTACTCAGAATCTTATTTTGCCTCGCCATAACTGCGAGTGAGTCTGTCAAAGTCAGATGTTTTCTCCTACGCACCAGAGTTCATGCACGGGAGATTGGCTGCGGCTCTGCTCCGTTGGCGCATCTTCTTCGACTGTGAAGAAGATAGTTAGGAAATGTGGTCAACACCGCATTTCCCTGACAGACGCGCTGCACCAGTGGCGCATCTTGGCTGCTGAGAACGTCAGCAGGAAGGGTCAGCTGTGGTGGCGCATCTGTGAGCCCTTGAACCAAATTTTTATTATTATTATTATTATTATTATTATTATTATTACTATTATTATCAACTTTTCCTGCTTAATAAGTATATAGGGGTACCACTTTTTTACTGCCACTAATAAGGCCATTATCTATATATATATATATATATAAATATTGTGAGAAGTCCAGAGCTAATTTTCAACTAGGTATGGAGGCCATTAAACTAAATACTGTGAAGTATAGGGGGCGGATTGCAAGATTGCCAATTCAATTTTCCAACGGCCAACGGATAGCACCAAACCAATTCAAATCAGGATAGAGCGGAGAATAGAGTAGAGTTGGGGATAAGCTCCTCTTCCTTTTCAAATTCAATTTGGAGTTGGTCTAATCCGAAATTAGGACTGTGAGTAATCCCTAAAACCTACTATTTATATAGAACAACCAGCCAACCTTTTCCCCCTACGAACCCTAAATCTTTTTTCTCCCTTTCCACCGCAAGAGCAGCCGGGTCGGGAACCAGAGAAGCAATTAAAACGCCATCCCCTAGGTAGTCTTCCTACTTTCTAAATTATTAATTATCTCATTAACACAAACAAAAAATAGGATTGCTAAGTATATGATGTAAATTCTAAGTGGGAGTTGTATGTTCGTACACAGGGGGCCATATGCCAAATATGACTTAGAGTTAGGCATGGCCAACCTGGTGTTCTTAGTCGAAACTATAAGTGGCAACATATCGTGAACCATTGACCTGGGTAATGAAGTATCCTAGTATCGGGAACTAGGATGCATCCAGAAACTAGAAGACAATTGTGGGGTTGGACCATGTTCAGTACAGAGATGGGCCTGATCAGGAAACAAACCACTAGGTAGTATAACGGGTTAGTCTATTTAATAATTCATCAGTTCATATTGTAAGTTGCCAAGAAATATCATATTACTCATTGACACCCCAATTACATATTATATGTCAGGAGACCGTGGTATCCTTAGAGGGAATTAGGAATTCACTCATAACAGCCTACATATCTTGTATCAGTTGGCAGGGGACTAGTTATAACCAGCATATAACCGGGTATAGGCACGGGGTTTTGTATCAGGAAAAAGAATACATGTAGATACATAAAGGTAGTGGGTTGGATAGGCTATTTCGTAAACGTGTAGATTTGGGAAGGTTTGGATACAGAAACAGGGTGTGTGCTTGTGTAGAACACAAGAGTGTCATAATACTGCCTCAAGTATTAGTGGTGGCTTGCTGGTATCAAAATTTGATATCAGACCCTTAGATATCAGGGTACTTTGGGTATCCTATCCGACCCTTGGTATCCTGTTGTTGTTGTAATAGGCAATTGGAGTATGTGAACCTGTGCCAAGTCCCCATGGTTTAGGAATCAGTAGACCATTCGAGTTATAGTCAATGGCTACAGCAGCAAAGTTAGCATTAACAACTGTTGTCCTCCTTGGTTTTAGCCAATTCTTTGATCATCCTGCACACTCTAAAGGATGTACAGGTGTGTATCTTAGTTTCAAACCCTTTGAACACTTGGAAAACCTTTATCTTAGGTTCAGCCACCTATTGATCAATCTCTATAGGCAGTGTCCACTTGTAAATCCCTGTGATCATGCTGTCTAACCCTCTATTGATCAGTTCCTTATTGGTTCAGACCATTGCACATATAGTCTCTAATTTCCTCTGTCCTGCAGGTGTAAGTGCAGTCCATGTGAGTATGTAGCAATAGTTGGGATGCAATGGACCTAATCATGTACAGATAACAGGGGATAGTAAATGGTTTAGTAGCTCTGTAGTAACAGAGGAGGATGCCCTCCATAGGCTATGTATCCTAACATGTAGGTATAGGTGGTATGCTAGAGTATAACAGAGTAAGGAATCTGAGAATGGTAGAAGTAGAAGTATAGGATTATGCTCCATAACCATTCGAGTCTACGGGGGGGAGGCCTGTCCTTAACGAGGGAATGACAACAATTAAGAGGATACCTGAGAGGTAAATAGGAAGTATCAGTATCAAGTAGCATGTAGTCGGGCTCATAGGAGTTGGAGTATTCGAATATCAAGGAAGGGTTCCTGTGGATCAGACTTGCCAAAAGAAAATGATTCAATATGGCTGATACAGTAATACTGCAAGCCTTGCTCATGATTACAAAGTGATAAACCAAGAAAAGTAAACCTTTGAAAGAAACTGGGTTAGAGTTGTAGAATGATACTACCACATGGAACTGATTGCAAACCTGTGGTCTTCAATTTTGTGAAACCTGTCAATTTATTGGAAGGCCAATTAATATTAGGCCTTATCATTGGGATGTCTTTCAAAGATGAAGTTTGTATACTAACAAATAGTTCTGGACTATTTATATATAGATACTTTGTTGCTCTTCGTTCTGGAAGGTGGTTTCTTAGATGGATTTGAGAGTAGTTCAGAGTACTAGTGAATTGCAACCTTAAAGTATGATACCAGTTAGCAAATACAGCATGGTGGGTTCACATAGCAGTTACAGAAGCAAGGGTATCTTACAATGGTTTTCAAGTAAATAACAGTGGTAGGATTGGTGAACCATCATCACATTTGAGTATCATGTGTGAGTAACAATCCAGGTGTAAAGGGTAGGATGATCCAAGAGTACACTCATGCATCAGTTGTTGCCTTTCCTCTTCTCAAAGGAAGGCAACAAGGATAGTAGAGTATATATGCTGCTGTGTATTGGGACTAGAGTGCTCATTGCTGCAGCCATGTAATCAGGAAATGATAGCACTACCGACCCAAGTAATAGCAAGATGAAATAGGACAGTCAATGGGTACTATAGGATACTATCTCTATAAGAGTTAATATGTATATACTAGATGAGTATTAATAAAGGGAAGGGATAAGTTAGGAAGCCCACCAACTAAGGAAACTAAGAATCAAATAGATAAGTTTTTCCTTGTTGAATTACCTTTTAACATTATAATTTCATAAATAGGTTCATTGGACTTTGACTCAGTGCTCGACCCGTGCCGGCAGCTCAGGACCACAGGCAAGTACATATACTGATTGTTACCGTTTCTGATAGTTTCCTATACCTGTTATACAAATATCTTGTTGCTTGTTGACACGCTCGTCACACGAGGATTAGTATCATAAATTTTATTGTACATCTTGATTATTTTTTAAATTTACCCCACTTATAATTGATTCCATGAGTACTAGCTGGGCGGGGAAATATCTTAGTAGACGTGTGAACAACCCATTCCATCCCATATGTCTATTCTTGAATAATAGCAGCTGCACACGACATGTGCAGGGTGTCGAATTTACCCCTTAGCCATTCACACATTGAAACTGATATTTCAATGCACGTAGGTAGTTAATATTCCCATTAATTCATCATATTCTTCACCACTTGCCATGTCACCATAATTTACATATTGCTTTCTAGTAGCTATTTCTTATTGATAGAGTTTCATGTCTTTTCCTTGTACTATGATGCTAGTTACTTTCTAGTTTCATTCTCATATGTTATATACATGTTTGGTGACTCTATTATGTCTCGGATAGCTGTCATATGTGTACTTGTTCCATTTCTGACTGGAAAACTAATATTTTAGGTGATGAGTTAGAAGAGTTCTGTACCACTTATTATGAGCAGATGGAGGACCCTGATCTGAGCATGCAGGAGGACTTGGATGCAGAGCTACCCTCCGTAGGAGACATTTAGTTAGATATTATTCTATAGAGCACGAGTTGCCTCCAGAAACTCTTTTATTTATTGTACTACATCTTTATTTTGTGGATGATAAGAGTTGAGTAGTGGACATCCATCTTAGCACATTTTGTTCTCTTGAGATTATTTTATCTATCATATTTTGGTCTCTATCTTGGAGATTATTTAGATCAGTCATTATATTCACTCTCACTGCAGTTATTTGTGTATATCTTAATGTTGTGGACTGGTTTGTGGATTTTGGTTGGGTTATGGAAATCTATAAACTGCATGGTTGTATTTGATAAAATATGGAGATGACTAGACAGCGTTCTAACGTCGATACTGCGACGTAGGCTGGACGTACCCACGGTTTGTGCCCAAAAATTGGGTACGGGTCGTGACAGCATCCCCTTCAGCGATGGTGCTAAGCGCATCGCCCTTGCACACCCAGACTCGACGAGTCTTCTTCGGCTTTGGCAGCCGCTTCGAAGGACTTGTGCTTCCTTTAGAGATGAACTCCTCATACGCCTATTGATCGAGGCGCACCATGATTGTTTTGTGGGAGGAGCCCATCTTGATGTCGTCAGATTGCAATACCACCTTCTCGTTGGAGGAGAAGGTTGTCTCCAGCAGAGTCGCTAGCTTGTTCGCCATCGAAAAAGATGTGACGAAGGTTTTTTATTAGAACTTTTGTATTTTGATTACAAATAGAACAATATACAATGTAGGACTTTGATGTAGTCCTTTGAGTATACTTTTTTTTATCCAGGAACTGTGTTGATGGAGTGAGTGGTAATACGTTGACTCCGTTGACGATCTGACGATGATCTTAAATTCTCTGAAGGTCTGGGTTGCTCTGGATGCCGAAGCATGTTGAGGAAAAGAAGATGTGAAGTGTCTATCATGATCTTTGGATATGATTTGTAGATATATCTATATGAATATCTCTCTGTAGATATTTGGGCGCCTTTGTTGAAGGAATGGTCCTTCTATTTATAGGTAGCAGGCTAAGCTGCCTCTGCACACATATGTAGGATGCGCCTGGATGTGGGAACGCCATGTGGCTGATACTGGCTGAGGTGCATGGATGATGCGCCTCGAATCTGTTTGAACTGCTGCGTTCGGCTGCGATGGAGCTGACACATAGCAGTTGTAAAGATTCGGTTGTTGCTGAGATCTTGGGTGGTTAGCACCCATTTGTAGGCAGAACTGAGTCAAATGACACATGGCACGTGTTCATGGCTCAAAGATATCGGATTTGGGGAAGAGTGATCTGTCATGATGTGCCTAGGATCGGGCGCATGGAGAGGACTGAGCTGCTATCCTTAGGGATCAGAAGCGAGTCCGGGCGCATGGCTTTTGAGGCGCATGCATGGTTTCATATCAAGATGCGCCTAGGATCAGGCGCATGGGGTGACTTGGTCTATGACTTTCGAAGGGCACATACAAGTTTGGGCGCATGGCTGCTGAGACGCATGTAGAGCTTTTGGGGCGCATGGCTGTGGAAGCACATGTAGAGACTTGGCTTTTGTCTTGAGATCAGGAGTAAGTCTGGGGGCACATGGCTTTTGTGGCACATGCAGTCTTCTGGGTGCATGGCTGCGAGGCGCATGCGAATGAACGATCAACCACATGCCAAGGACAGCTGTAGCCGACCCAAAGTCTAATGATGGTGCTGATGTCAGTGGCTCTTCATTTTCTACAAAGGGCGGCTGATTGGACGGCTCTTTGGAAGATGTGTTGCCGCTTTTGTCACTCAGCATTAAATGCTTTATGATGACAAGTTTGAAAGGGGCGCATCGGTTAATTTTAATCTGGGCACATGGGTCTATATCCCACTGTACGCATAAGTAGGGGGCACATGATGTCGATGGCGCATCTACCACGTCTCGTATCCTCTTTGTCCCATCTGTTGAGTTCTTCTAGGCATTAATGGCTACCTTGTTTTTAGCAGAATACGAAGAGACAAGTTTATTGCCATGAATGTAAATTTATTGCACGAAAGTCGGAGAGCCTTCCACTCGGCGCACGGCTGTGGGCTTCCCGGTTTGTATAAATAGTCGCATGAAGGGTTCTTTACTTGTTTTTCCAAAATGGAGATGAACTTGGTTGGCCCCCTGCTTGGCGAACAGCCGAACTCCTTATTCGAAGAAGCATTGACGACGAGCTCCTTTCGAAGGTGAAGATGCGCCGAGTTAGTTCTTTCGCCATCGGCCCTATTTTCGTACAAGCCTATGAAAGTGCCTATTGCATCCAAATATCGAGATCATCGTGTCTCGACATAGGCTAAAGGTTCCTGTTGTATCCAAAGATCGGGGCGGTCGTGCTCCAATTTTTTGTTATGCTGGAAGAGTCGCAGTTCAGGGCTATCGTGCCCCGATTATTAGGCTAGAAGAGCTACTCCTCTTGTTAGAGTGCCTGTATGCCGACGAGGAAGTGATTCGTTCTGACTGTGCACGGGGATACGCCTACACTGAGATGTTGGAATGATGCGTCTGGCTGTAACACTTGAATGATGCACCTGACAAGTGGTGCGTCTGGCTGTAGCTTTTAGGTTTTCTTTCTCTGTTGTAAATAAATTCTCCTTTGTAAAGAGTTTAGACATGTAATAGACTTTTATATGAAATAAAAGTCCAGTTTTTTGATGTCTTATACTCTTTGTTTGTGTTTTGCTGCGCCGAGTCCTCTTGTCTGTTCTGGCGCATATCAGTATGGGGCGCATGAGAATTTATGGCGCATAGGGACTCTGGCCTAAAATTTTATGCTTCTATAACATAGTACTGTAAGATGCTGTACTTATCCCTAACCATAGCACGGGACAATGTCTTGTCATGAAATAATGGACTACACCTTGTCCTTGTTTGGTTGTGGGTGCGGTTTATTATTTTGATGATAAGATAGTGGACCGTGTGGTGGTTCGGGTTATTCATTTTGTTCGTATTACGGCATGAGATAGTATCTTGTCATGGAATAGTATGTAATCCCTTGTCCTTGTTTGGTTGTAGGGGTGGTTCACTGCTTCGATGGTGGGATACTAAACCATGTTGTGATCCGAGCTATTTATTTTATTTTTATTTTTATTCAGTTCATATTTTGGCATATTCCTTTTGTATCTTGTTATGTCCCTTTGAGGACCTGGTGATCTATCTAGGTTATTGCGGATCACTTATAGATAGATAGATGGATGGTATGTTTATATCTTCATGCTTCAGGTACTACTTGTAGTATTATTTTATCATTCTTCCATGCTTTATCTGTTTCTCATTATGATATACTTTGCTCATTAGCCTAGCTTTGCAAACTTAATTCATTCTCGAGTTTGCTTGAATATGTGTATTATTGGATAGCCGACTATATTACATATTGTTCATTCTTGCTTTATTTACTTATATGTGGATTGAGATATAGTTGATATAGCATAGGTTTAGTACCCTTCTACAGCGTAGTACATCTGGGATAAGTCCATTAAATTGAAAAGTTATTCTAGATCGTATTAGCTGGCATGCTTACATTCCTATTCCTATATATTTTGGGACTGGGGTGTGACAATCGCCTTTGGAACTCATAATTGAAGTCAATCATCCTTCTTGAACTCCTTGTCTTTGACTTTCGTATTTTTCTATTTCAGAAGGACAGATACTCGTACATGATGAACCATTTGGATTATACTCCATCGTTTGATAGAATATAGTTGATAGAAGTGTTTTATAAGGGAATTAGTTATCTAAGGTAGTAAGGGTTGGATAGATGTCTCAATTAGATAGACCGAGTAGATCAGATTGACAAAATATAATTCTTATAAGAGACTTAACCCTAATGAGAGATTCTAGCATCAATTAGCTACACCCATTCTACCATCTACTATGACATAAAGATGTTATATAGAGATGGGCTAGAGGTATAGCACGATTTAAATGAGGATTAGTAAGGAGGCAAGTTATGTTTCTCAATAATAATGATTGAAGTGACTGATGGAATATGTGGTAGAATTTTAAAGTTAGATATGGTTTTTCAAATAGAATATGATCACCCCAAAGAAAGACTGTAGTTGAAAGAATTCAAAAGTCTTATTATGGATAGGATGATTCGATAAGGTACTGTAGAATCCTTAAAGACATTTTAAGGTTGCAATAAGATTTTAAAAAAATCACTTTAAGGATATAGAAATCATAATAATATACATATGTAGGAAATTTCAACCATAAGTGGGTGAACTGGTTGGAATCGAGATATATGACCTCTAATGTAGCAGAAGTTAGATGATGACTTTGAAGATTAGCTAGTATCTTTCTTAGTAAATCTTGATGGATAGTTTATACTTTAAAATGAGTCGGTGATCATCATCTTCAGACTGATTGATCATTTGAAGTCCAAGATCACTCTGGTATCTCGAAATATAGTTCACCCTCGACTGGCTCGACTGGCTGCAGAAGCAAAGTCATATTTTGTTGACTTGAGATCGGGATAACATCATGTGATGATGCGGAAAGAGGATATTCCAAGGACAACATTAGGTGTTTATTACGGCCAATACAAGATTGTTGATGTTATTTTGATTGACGGATACGCTTGATGTATCTATGCATTTGATGAATAAGGTGCTCCATCAATGCCTATACTAGTTGTGGTAGCTTTGATTATAATTTATCATAGGATAGAAGCTATGTTGGTAAAATATTTCTTAGGATGGTGATTATCTAAGCTATGTATGAGTAGGGTAGAACCACTCTACTAGAAACACCAATTAGGATAGAGTGACATTCTCTTTTATATGAGTTTTAGTTTGGTAGAAAAACCCTTTTTAGTCGATTGTTAGGCATTCTTACACCTGCCAAACAGAGGGTGAATTAGAAGTTTACATATAAATAGAGATTTGTTATATAATAAGAATAGAATTTATCCTGAATACTAGATATTTTAGAGATTAGGTTGTTAAACATGGTATTAGTTGATTTTAGGAAGGTTTGTTATGAATAGAATGGCTTGGTAAGCCTTGTACTTAAGGCTGGACCTAAGACTGTGTAGAACCATTATTGTATAAATTTTCATTTGAAGAAGATATGACTCCATGTTCTATGGGATTAGATAATAGCTAAGGTGGGTAGAATTTTGTAGATATTTTTCCAAGGAATAAGTTAGGATATAGTACGGTATAAGGCCTGATCCTAACTAGCAACCCTAGAATTAATAGATTAAATCTTGTTATCTGTGGCCTAAGATAAGACTTAGATTAGAAATACTAGAGGAATTATTATCTAACGATAGTGTCAAGATGGTTAGTAATCTCAAAGTGCTAGATAGAGTAAGAAGATCTAAGTAGAATGGACAATCATCTCTATACATGGTAAGACTAGTCTTGAAATAACCTATAAAAGGATATGACTAGAAGGATGACCAATAGGTTTATGTAACCGTCTAGTTCAGCCTCGACCTTTACCCCAAATAGGTATCAGTAATTAGGTTACTTGTAAGGATTGTATATATTGCTTATAGGTAGGAGGAGTGGATCGCTAATTGAACTACTATAGAAGTTGGTGATGTAACTTATTGGAATATAGTATATAGTTTAAGAAATAACAGATTTGTGGAGGAATTGTGGTTTTTCTATGGTTAATCATAGATAAAGGTGTAAGAGCCAAGTTATAAACATTACCTCTAGATTTGTAACCCTTTGGTAATATAGAGCGAATTGGAGAAGTGGCATATCATCTTACAACGCCCACTCATTAGAGGAAGTACATGATGTATTCCATGTCTCGCAGCTGAGAAAGTATGCGACTGATCCCATCCATGTGGTTGACAATTCTGAGATCGCAGTGGGACCCAGTCTATCATACGGGGAGCGGCTAGTTGGAATCTTGGATACTAGTTAAAAGATGCTTAGAGGACAGACGATTAGATTAGTTTGGGTTGCATAGAAGCACCATTCTACATGAGAATCTACTTGGGAGCGAGAAGATTGTATGTGGGAGCGATATCCCCATCTATTTGCAGATTCTGGTAAGTTTAAGCTTCTTTAATCTTGCGTTATAGATTTCTGCATATTAGTGTTATTTTAATTTTGAGGATAAATTTTCAAAGGTGGGTAGGTTGTAAGTCCCCTGATTTTTTAATAATATTTTTAATTATTTTTATATGTATATTTAATATTAAACTATATTTTAAAGTCAATAATGACTATAGTAGTACTTTACCGTAGCTTTGATTTTTGAAGCATAACAACTATCAATTCTCAAATCTAATTCCATATTTGAATTCTAGATAATTCTACCTTCATTTTGATATAACATGTCCCATTTAAACTTATTCCCTTACATTCTTTTGACTTTGCACAACTTCGGGTCAATTGAGGCTATTTGACAATTTACCGTAATTCTTGACCTAACTTCCAACTTTACTTCGGGAGTCGACATTGGTCAGATCTGTAGGAACGTTGAGCAGCTCTAGAGGGTAGGTGAATAGAGTGTGTGCGTGTGCAGCAGAAAATAATCACCAATTAAAAATATTAAGAAATTATATATTATGGCAGATAAAAGACAGTAAATAAAATACGGTAAAGTAAGAGTCAAGAATTCAAACTCAGTGAACACCACGATGTATACTGGTTTCCTTTTGAGAGGACTAGTCCAGTCGCGAGTACTCTTGCTCGTTGTTAATCTACTATGGCACAAGCTTTAACTGAGCGCTTGTAACTCTTACAACACTGTGCTTGGCGACAAGTACACGACCGACTTCACAACACCGTGCTTTGCGACGAGCGCACGACGGACTCCAGAAGGCAATTGGAAAATTGGAACATTTTCTGAATACAGCTCTGATACAACTCTTCAATACCAAACTCTAGATTAAACAGAAACTGTACTGGCTTGGCTAAGAGTCTTAAAGGCTTAGATATGAAAGTAAAAAGCTCAGAACACTTTAGATAGAGAAGAGAAGAGATGAAATTAGTTGATTGAAATGAATGGTAATTTCAACTCTATTTATAGTATTTTTGGGGGGGACCGAACTCGGACAGAGTTTGGATGCTAGAATTTTGCATATGAACGTTGGATGCAGATTTGGTGGAAACTAAAATTCAAACAACCCAGACCGAACTCGGACCAAACTTGGTCAGGTTTCTGTCAGAGTTCTGCTGAGTCAGAACAATAAGGAATGGACCAAATTTGCATAGGTTTTGGGCTTTTTAGAATTATGGATTTTTGGGATACATAGGTAGGCTTATTTTTGTTTGTGGACTGAAAAAAATCTAAGCCAGTACCGATCCGATCAATCTCACATTTTTCTTATATTCAATAAAATGAAAAATATAGAATAAATATGAAAACTAATAGCCCATTTGATGACGTCTTTCTCCTGACATTTGAGCAGACTTATTTTTCCTTGACGACAATCGTCCAAAGATAAACAGATCTGAAAATCTGAATACCTTTCAGGGGCTTCGCCCTCGAACCCCCAAGGGGGCGCTGACCCCTCGACCCATGTCCGCTGACCGGGCAGCGGAACCCCCGATACGAGGCCCCGGATAAGTCGTTAGACGGTTTAGAGAAATCTTCTTGTATTATGCCGTCTTTGGCCCATCAATAATTCTTTGTTGCATGTCCTGGTTTGATCATGCTTACTGCTTGTCTGCAAGTACATGTTAGACGAACAAAACAATATGATGCAGTATGATACAAGCATAGCAATATGATATAGACCATTTAGGACAATGCTAAGTTTATAGGACAATACTAAGTTTAAGTAGCAACTGTTTGCAAAAACAAAAGTTGATTTTTATTTCACAAACTTTGTAAGAAGATTACAAGAATTCTGGAAAAGTACAACTATAGGAATCCGATCTGAAGACGATCACTTTATCCCTTGGACGATGTGAACTTTGAAGACGGTAGCCTCTGAAGAATGTAGCAGCACTTTGGCAAGAACTCCTGATCTCTGGTGATGACTTGAATGTGTGTATGATAATGAAGACTTGAAACTCTATTTATAGAGTTCTAGAAATAACTAACTTTTAGTTATTCTGAGTTGCGCAGGATGGATTGTGCAAGCAATGAACTGTACAGGCAGTTACTCGATCGTGGACCACCTGTATGTGACGCGTGGCATTGTTTGATTGAAATACGCTTGGTCGTGTACAGACGGTTGCCACATGGTGAGTAATTGATGGCATGTAGGCCACATGTACATTGTCAGTTGTCTTGATGGAGTGCGCCACATGAATTGTGCTGGCTTCAGATTGCGCTCGATTGAATTGTGCTGTAGAGAGTCTGGCAGATTACGCTGCATGTACAGCTATCCTCGAGCGCTGTACTGCATGATAAACGAACAGTTTCCTTGTTCTTCGAGCTGCCAGCTGTCAGAAGATCTGATTCTCTGTCAGATAATGATGACGAGGCCACGTCAGCTTGCGCACTTGGATGAGTGCGCAGTTCAGCCTGCGCAGTTGAGTTGTTGCGCAATCTGTCTCCTGCACAATTTACTTGAAGGATGCACAATTTGATTTTCATGACTGCTTTGATGGGTGCAACTTGATTTTTAGGACCTACAAGACTCCCTTCAAAGTTTTCGAAGTTTGAAAATATTCAAAGCTTCGAAATACTTTGAATTTTGATTTTAAAATCAAGTTGCGCAAGTAATGTCCTGTCTGCGCAATTGGAGGAATTAGTTCCTATTTCTTCGACGCAATCTGTGGCATCTGTTTACTTTCGAAAAACTATAAATAGTTCTCTTTCTTCCTTCTGTCATTCTTTACTTGTTTCCACTTTGTTCAAGAGAGAAAATTTCCGAGCCCACTCTGACTCTTTTCCTTCTTCTCCGTCGACTTCAATGGCTCCGAAGCGTTCCGCCGCCGACAAGGGAAAAGCCCCCGCCGAGTCTTCGACTAGGGCTGTGTCGCGTATTTCAAGACACGAAGTCGGTCATCCCGTACTGCAAGGTAGTCGCTCGATCAAAAACCCTTTTTAGGGTTCTTCGACATGATTGAATCTTCAAACCTATCTCTTTTTAGAGATTTGGTTATATTGCGCCGCCCTGTTTAGGGTTTCAGTTGCACAAACCCAATAGTTTTCATTTTTATGAAGACTATTTTCTTGCACAATCGGTTGGAAAGTGCTGGCAAAAGTCAGCGCATTCTATCGGTTTGTGCAAGTATTTCCAGCACAAACTGTTGCCTTACGCAAGCTTGTTAGCACAATCTGATGGCTTGTGCAAGTGAATATATTGGCGCAACTGGACAGTTTGCGCATAGAAGCTGTTGTTGCACAATCTGATGTTTTACAAACAGCGCAATCTGATGCTTGCACAATTTGCTAATTTTTTGGACAGAATCTTTGATTTTGCATGTACTGAATTCTGTCTCTTTGTTTGATACAGTCAACCTCAGGGAAGACCCGAATTATGAAGTCTTCGCAGGGACTTTAGCTGAGCCAGAATTTAAGGAGGATCTGTCTCATGTGATATTTCCTCAATATGCTCTACCATCTTCCCGTCAAGCCATCTTAGTAGCACAAGACAATGAAACCTTGCTAAGTCTGATGAATGGGCAGCCTCTGTAGACTGCGATGCCATTACTCATAAGAAACCCCTGTTTCTATTTGGTGAGGCTATTGATAAGAATTCTCAGCCGAGGCCTCGAGTCGAACAAAGACTCTTTCAGAGAGGCGAGAAAAGAATACTGTTACCAGACATTGCGAGGTGCCTCCCTCTATCTCGCTATGCTCATGCGTGTTATCCCAGGAGGATGGACTGGGATATTACTCCTCTCCAGCAAGCCAGAACAGGAAATATTTGTGTAAAGAAAGGACCGAATAGCAAGGATATGTTCTATAGCTCCTCTGAGCGTTACAGCTCCTTGCTCAGAGGATTGAAGCCTGGCTGCATCCCACCGGAGAACTCCTTCATGCTGCTGCCAGTTAGAACACCGATCTTTGCAAATGAATTTGCAAAGGTTGAGGAAAGATATCTAGATCAGGACATCCGGTTGACAGGTCTGGTGAACCCAGATAACAAAAGATGGAACTGCATAATCAATTGGATATTGGTTCAGTTCGAAGATAAGCTCAAAGAGATTGAGCTGTATCAGGTGGTATACTCTACCGTATATGGATTCCACCCTAACCCTCATCTGTTTCTCGAGCTTACCAATGGGATACTTCTCCAATGAAGAATATGTTCCAACCAATGATGAGTTGGACCGACTTCGTCGAGAGAATGCTGAGATGGTGGCCGTTTTCGAAGAACTGCTATGCCACTATAAAATTTGCTCCATGTATTACAAGAGTGGTTCCTCCGGCACTTGCTACTCGTCAAAGTGGTTGCCCTATCTCTTCCTCAACCACATCATCGAGAAGAAGACTAAGGATCACGATACGTGCAACCCTACCTTCTTCAAACCACTCAGTCATATTGAGGTGATAGGATTGATGGAAGAAAACAAGGAAATGGACATCAAGGTTGACGATGAACTTCAATATCCTCCTTTCAAGACAGGAGATTTTATTGAAAGTTTCATGAGAATGGACTATAGGCCCATGACAAAGGAAGCCCAGCTGGCGGGTTTCCTCACATATTGGCTCCGACAATTCGTCGTCCCTAGAGCGAGCGCCGTAGATCGCTTCCATCGCGGCGTGCTCTTTGCTGCCGTCCGTTTAGTCTTTGGCTATCGGATGGATCTGCTATCGGCGATGACCTGCAGAGTGAACGCGGGTCTTCGTCTTTTTGTTGATTCAATGCTCAAAGGGAAAGGAGAGAAAGGGAACTTTCCTCGGCTGGAGCTTCCCTATACTTATTTGTTCGGATGGTTGCTTCTGTATCATCTTTCATTGATGAACCCCGATATGGGGACAGTCAGCGGAAGCTTCTTACGGAGATTCTGAAGGAGCAAATGGATATATACCAGCCTACGAGATTGCAGACGAGCTTTGAATCTCAGAAAAGGGTAGAATTTTTATTGTGTTCCCCCTCCGACTGGTTATGAACATATGTCAACAAATCTGGTCGATCTTGGGAGACAACCTTTGGGTCGCACAGTATTTGATTGGCTGAGGACGATTAGGCCGTCGCACTTGGTTTATAGATTTGAAGATGAATGTTACTTAGAACTATATCTTCCCAGCCGCTTTAACCGTCAATTCGGCTATGACCAGTTCCACGTGGGTAACGCCATAACGTGCCTGCAAGGACAAGGTTATTTGATCGATGACGCCCGGGCTTGGGCTTATTATAACGCTCGAGACACAAGAATAATGTTCTCGATGCCGACGAAGAGCGACCATGGCCCGCGGATGTTATACACATATTCCATCTTCCACACATCGGCGAACACCTTTGCTGAGAATTTCAGTCTTGCTGATAGCTTCGCGACAGCGACCAGCTTAACGAAGGGAACAACTGTTGTGGTGGCTCCGGGCAACAAAGAAGAGCGTGAACCGGCCGATGTGCCGTTGGAAGCTTCAAGGGAAGCCAACTTCCCGGAAGAGGTCAACGAACCATTGCGCATCTCTTTGAAAGTTGTCAAATCTCCCGCCAAAGAGAGGAAGAGAAGGAGAGAAGAACCTTCTTCTCCAGTTGCGAAGAAGAAACTTGTTTTGGAACTATCAGAAAGGGTGACGACCCGATCACAATCTCGACAACAGGCCGAATCAACTCAAAGAGAAGAGGCGGCGACCCCGACCTCTATCCAAAAGTAAGACAATGTTATAGATGTAGAGAGTCCAGAGAGACCTCTACATAGAAAGAAGACAGTTTTTTGGAGAAAGAAGGTAGTCACTCCTCGACCTATATCATCGGTCGTAGCTAGTGCTATTGCCGGAGTTATAATGTCATCTCCTACTCCTGCCTCTGAACCCAGGCAGGAAACTCCTAGTCCAGAAAAGAAGGATGAGGCTGTAGAGCCCAGGGAAGACATTATGGAAAGGGAGCATGAAGTTTTGTGATCTCCTTTCTTGGCGATGAAAACTACCCAGCTTCCTGCTACACAAGGAACACTCCGTGAAGAAGAAGATCGTTTAATGATTGAAGATCTAAATGATTACGAGTTCAGTTTGCAGGATGATGTCGATCAAGCCGCCGCAACTGACAGCGAAGAAGCGCCAGAGGTCAATAAAGATACATCAACAGAAGCTGTTGATGATACTTTAAATCCAGAAGAGGACGCTAATATCCATATATCCTCGGAAGCTGTAGATGACACGCTGAATCCTGAAGAAGATGTTGAGGTGCATGTGTCTCAAGAAAAGAATGCGGGTGAAGAAGTAGCACCTGCTGAAACTACTCCTGCTGATCCCAAAGGTATTAAATGATTTTATCAACCTTCTTTTCATAGATTCAAATAGCTGTCATCTACATTTTTATCCATGCAGAACTTGAATCTTCCCCAATTCCTCCCACATGCACAGACATAGTGCCAATAACGGCTATAGCTAGTGGTAGCCGACATTTTTTGGGTGGCTCTGAGGCAGGAAGTAGCCAGGCAGTAATGTTTGAGGCTACTTCTGTTAGATTGGAACCTATGCCAACAGATGACATACTTGTTGCTAAACCAAGTCATGGTAAGATTGCCTTTTACTTTTGATCTTTTTCAATTAGTTGCTAATGACAACAACAATCAATGATAAGGTTCATTTGATTTTGCAGAAGAACATCTGGGAGGGGCTGCTAGCTCTACGATGGCTCCTCTGTCTAAAGAGCCCTCTACTCAAAAGGAGGAAGCTGAACGTCTATCTTCACAGACACCTGCTGCTGCTTCGACGTCTATGGGAGTAGCTGCTACTCCTGGAGATCTGGCTACTAACCGATTTAGCATTAGCTCCTTCTCCAACCTTTTCTTTAATTCGTTGGGACCCTTAGTGGATAGGGTGATAGAGAAAGAAGATGCTGGTTTCTCAATAGTTAGAGGCCCAACCTCCTATTTGATCAATGCCATCCACAGTCAAGGTGACGAAGCTCTCAGGCCATTTTTCTTGAACATGTAGTAGATGAGCTGGAGGCATCGGTTAAGATTTATAAAGAGCTTAATAGGGGAAAGATGGAGCTCTTGGTACAGGCTGAATTTGAGAAGATGTCACAAGAAGTTGCAGTTGCGAAGGTTGATCTCCAAGTTCTCTTGGACACTTTCTCTACTAAGTCTGCTAAGTATAATTCCCAAGTGGAAACAATAGCATCTGTTGCTGAAGAGAAGAAGAGGAAAGTTGCAGAGCTGCAAGCAGAATCTGCCCGTCTTCAAAAAGAGCTGAGACTTGTTCAGCTTGCTCTGGAAGATGAGGTCACGCAACATCAGGCTGCAGTTCAACAACCGAACACTTTGACTCAGGAAAGAGATGAGTATGCCACAACTCATCAAGCGGAAATCTCTCGCAAACTAGTAACCATGTCGTCTTTCGACGATAAGTCTGGGATGGAGGAAGCTAGAAAGCGAGTGATGGACTCTCGTGAGGAGCGTCTGCAATCTTTAAAGCAGCAGATGACTAACTTGATGACTCCGCCAGCAGAATGAGAAAGACTTTTTGTATCTTCAATTTTTGTGATATTTAATTTTGTAATGTCTTTCAATTTTGATCAAATAAAAAGGCATTTTCTTGGTGGATCTATTATTTATTGCATATCTTATTCAGATATAAATAATAACGATAGAAAATATATTCAGAGGTGCAAGACATAATATATTTCTTAATTTTGGAAAATAATTATATTCATTATATCTACTCAGAGATAATGTGGACATGGCAGAATATAATTTGTTGAATATCATTATTTCAGTAGACAACTTAATCAAAGATGATAAGTTGCTGATGTGAAGGAATGGATGAATGAACGAAAATAAATCGTCAAAATGTGTGAACAAAATGAATGAACGAAATGAATCGTCAGGATGAACGGATGGACCGTCAAATGAATTGAATGAACGGGTGAACCGTCAGATGAACGAGTGGACCGTCGGATGGATGGAATGAACAGACAAACCGTCAGATGAATGGATGAACGGGTGAACCGTCAGATGAATTTAATGAACGGGCGAACCGTCAGATGAATGTAATGAACGGGGGAACCATCAGATGAATTTAATGAACGGACGAACCGTCGGATGAATGTATCGATTCATTATCTTATGAATCTCTGTCTATAAATAGAACAGAAAATCAGATGGAATGATCACTTTCACTTTTTAACATAAAGATGTCGTCTGGAGATGCACCCAAGAAAGCTGAGATCGCCCCTAAGGTTGAAGTGGTTACCGAAGAACGTCCAGTCGAGCCGGCCAAGCCAAAGCAGACAGAGGCAGGCGAAAGTTCATCTGTACCCAAGCCGCCAAGCGACATCTTGGATTTCCTTCTAGAACCAGGGAAGACTGAAGAAGAAGAAGCCATGAGGATGGCTGCTTGCAAGTTCCTGGTTGGTTCGGGCAAGAATGTTCTCGGCTCTTTTGCTGATCATGTCTTCGATATGGACGGTAGTGGCCCGCGTCCCAATTTTGAGAAGGATGATGATATTGACCTTCCTTGATATTATGTACTATCATTCATGATGAAATAAAATTAAATTTTATTTATGAACTTGTCTGATGATTACAAGCAATGTCTTTTATATTTATACATAATACTTTTTGAGGAATTTGCCATTGATATGCATCATTGCAACTCGACCGTCTAGCTCTGTGAGTTGATAGGCTCCATTTGAGAAGACTTTGCTCACGATATATGGCCCTTCCCACTTTGTATCGAACTTGCCCTTGCTCATGTGAGTCATAGTCATGGGACGCCTGACTGTTAAAACAAGCTCTCCTTTCAGAAAGGCTCTGACCTTAACTTCACGGTTGAAAGTCTTGGAAATACGGGCTTGATATAACTCAATATGCTGTTGAGCCATTAACCGCTTCTCATCGAGCGCTTCTAATTCTTGGAGTCTGAGAAGATCATTGTTCTCTGTAGTGAGCTCGTTGGCGATAGCAATCCTCAAAGACGGAATTTGAAGTTCCAAGGGTAGAACTGCTTCACAGCCGTACACCAAAGAGAAGGGTGTACAACCTGTAGGGTTGAGGACCGTAGTACGGTAGGCCCATAGACATTCCCCAAGCTTTTTACTTCAGTTTCGTTTGTTAGTAGACACAAACTTCTTGAGGAGCTTGATGATAGTCTTGTTGAAGGCTTCAGCTAAGCCATTAGCAGCAGGATTGTAGGCTGTTGAAGAGACATTGTCAATCCGGTGATCGTCACAGAACCTTGTGAACTTTTGGCTGATGAACTGAGGTCCATTGTCATGAATAATTCGTCGAGGTACACCAAATCTATAGATGACATGGTATTTAACAAAGTTAATGACGCTACTGGTCTTGACTTCAGCCAATGGTATAGCTTCGGCCCATTTGGAGAAATAATAGGTTATTGCCAGTATGAACCGATGTCCCCTAGAAGAAGGAGGATTGATGGGACCTATAATGTCTATGCCCCAAGCTTCAAAAGGCCAGGAAGCAGCAGTCGGATGAAGGAATTCCGACGGTTGATAAATAAAATCTGTATGGATTTGACAAGCTCGACATTTCCTTGCATATTCGATGGCATCTGATACCATAGAGGGCCAGTAGTAACCCATACGTCGGATACGATCCTGTAGTTTAGGACCGGGTTGATGTGCTCCGCAGACACCATCGTGAGCTTCACACAATACTTGCTTCGCTTCATCACCAGCAAGACAGCGCAATAGTAAGCCGTCATAAGTTCGCTGGTAAAGAGTTTTGGTGATTTGATTATAGTAGAATCTGAGAGTTCGCCGATGAATACTCGTAGCTTCCTTAGGATCTTTAGGGAGTCACTACAAGAAAAATGACCATTTACGGCACGCAAAACGCGCCGTAAATGATCTTTTACGACGTACATTTTGATGTCGTAAAAGGTCATGCCGTAAATGACCCTATTATTTACGGTACACATTTAAACGCTGTAAATAACCCTCTCCATCTTTTTTACAATGTGTATTAGAATGCTGTAAAAAAGATGGAGAGTGTTATTTACGGCGTTCAAATGCGCACCGTAAATAATAAAGTCATTTATGGCATGGCCTTTTATGACACCAAAATATGTGCCATAAATGACCATCCCTGCGCGCACGGATGGGACAAGGTTAGTATAGCAGCTGTCGTGCAAATGAGACAAGTGAGAGAACAAATACACAAAAAATAATTCCATATTATTATTATTATTCCATACGAATAGCCTACAAATTTCATTCATCCTAACATAACCCCAAAATTTTCTATACAAATTATCTACTTCACAGGACAAGTAACATTACTAAAAACTGATATTAAAAAAATTAAGCAGAGAGTCTGAAGCATAGCTAGCTAAGCTAGGTTCTAATAGAAATAGTAATAAAAATTGAGCGGAGAGTCTGATAGATTGTGCAGGTCCATAATTCCCATGTAAAGCTTTGAACCTCTCGGCCTCCTCCAAGCTCCATCTCTCCAATTAATGCATTCGACTCCTTCATCATCTCTTTTATGAACCTCTCGCCCTCCTCTAACCTCCCGGCACGACCACACAAGCAAATTAATTTCCCTACCTCAGCTTCACCTTGTACTCGACGACCATGGACTGGAGCCGCCGGAGCCCCTCCTTCACCACCCCTCCGTGGTCGTACGCCGACAACCTGCCAGGAACGTGACATCGTCGTGCCTGCTCCTGTTGGCGCCCATCTCTGAAAGCATCGATAGCCTCCACCTCCTTCCCGTGCTGGCCGAGCCCGACGATCATCTCCGTCCAGGACACCAAGTCGGCTCCTATGGCATCGAACGCCAGCCGAGCATCCTCCACGCTGTCGCACTTGAAATACATGTCGTTGAGAGCGTTCCCCACCCCCACGTCCAACCGAAACTCCGACCTGACTATCCTAGAGTGTACCATCCTCCCCAGCTCGAGGCTCGCCATCGCGCCGAATGACGGTAGGACACTGGTGGTGATGGTAGAGAAGTGGGAAAGTGATGGTAGATAAGTAATGGCAATTGAATTAATTACCATACTGGTGGTGATGGTAGAGAAGTTATGGGGGTGGTTGGCAAGAAGAATATGACTGCTCTTCTCCTCTTCTTAAGCAAAAAAAAAAATTGGAAAAGAGAAGGGAACTGAAAAATTTGTGCGGGAAAACTGAAAATTTTAAATGAAAAAATAATAATGTCTTTCACAATGTGCCAAAGCACGCTGTAAATGAGGTAAAATTTAGAAAATTTACAAAATATAATCCAATATTTATCCACAAAATATAATCATTATATCCATTATGAATATAATTTTTCTATACTAATTTTTTTCTTTTTTTTGCTTTTTTAAAAGTAAATTCAATAGTTTTTATTTTTTACTTTTTAAGAATGATTTTTGTTTTTTAATTTTTTAAAAGGATTTTTTGATTATTTTCCCAGATTTTATTCTTTTCACTTTTTTATGATTTTTATACAAAAACATAGGTGGGAATTTTTTTTCCCAATTTTCTTGAAATCGGAATTTGAGATGAAAACTAAATTATTTTAGGGGGGGAATTTGTTAGGAGGAAAACTAAATTTTTTTAATAAAATAAATTACAATCATTTACAACGTGCAAAAATGCATGCCGTAAATGAACGTTCAATTACAACGTGCAAGATGCACGACGTAAATGAATCTTCATTTACAACACGAAAAAAGCATGTCGTAAATGAGCATTCAATTACAACGCACGAAAATGCATGCCGTAAATCAATCTTCAATTACAACACACAAAAATGCATGCCGTAAATGAGTCTTCAATTACAACAGGCATAAAAGCATGTCGTAAATGAGTCTTCAATTATAGCACGCAAAAAAGCATGTCGTAAATGAGTCTTCAATTACAACATACAAAAATGCATGCCGTAAATGAGTCTTCAATTATGGCGTGCATGTCAAACACGCCGTAAAAAGACAAAAAAATAACTCTTTTACGGCGCACATATTTGTGCGCTGTAAAAGAGTGTCATTTACAACGCGCAGCAACTGCACGTCATAAATCGCACGCCGTAAATACAATATTTTCTTGTAGTGAGTATTTCATGAACTACAAAGTCGATGAAGGGAGCTCTCCAATATTTACTGATAATATTGGCTTCAGTAAGATTACTGAACTCAATATTACGATTGTTTTTTATGCAAAACAATTCCCGATTAGAGATAACCACCACCTGTTGTCTTTTGATGGGGTTGGCTAAGACTGCTGCAAGATTGGCCAAAGCATCTGCCTCAGTATTGCAAGCTCGACGGACATATTCGATGAAGAAGGCTTTGAATGATGTAGCCATGTTGATTGCCGCTTCATAGTAATGCACTAGATCTTGATGGCGAACTTCATAGGTTCCTCTAACCTGGTTAACAACCAGCTTGGAGTCACCATAAACTTCAAGATATTCGACGTTCAGCTGTTTAGCTAACTGAAGGCCGATGAGTAGAGCATTGTATTCTGCCACGTTGTTAGAGCAAGGCTCATCTAAGGAGTAGGCTCTTTGAATAGTTGACCCATCTGGAGAGACAAGGACAACTCCAACTCCTGCGATAATGGCACCATTGGGTCCAATCCTGGATGCACCATCAAAGAATAGACGCCAAGTAGGAAATTTTTTGGAGATTGTATTAGAGTCTAATGTCTCGTCTGGAATTTTATCATAGAGTTTAGATGTCTCTGGAACAGGATGAGCTGCTAAGAAATCCGCCAGTGCTTGACCTTTGACAGACTTTTGTGGAACATATACCATGTCATATTGGGCTAGCAAAATGGCCCATGTAGCCAGCCGAGAATTGAGTGTACTAGGCTTCTTCATCAGTAGCCGAAGAGGATTAACTCGAGATATGACATGAATAGTTTGGCCAATGATGTAATGCCTCGTCTTTTGAACAGCAAACATAAGAGCTAGGCATTCTTTTTCGACCGGACTATAACGATGTTCGGCACCAATCATAGTACGACTGAGATAATAGATAGCTTGTTCATGACCTTCTTTGTTCTTTTGGGCAAGTAAAGCACCCAATGAATGGTCCATAGCACGGACATACATTAAGAATGGTATGCCAGAGATTGGTGGCACCAAGACTGGTGGATTCATGAGATATCGTTTTATGTCGTCAAATGCTCGTTGACATTCTTCGGTCCAAATGAAAGATACACCCTTCTTCATTAGCTGAGTAAATAGTCTGCAGCGTCCAGACAGATTCGAAATGAACCTCCTGATGTACGCAAGTCGACCTTGGAATCCTCGTAGCTCTTTTAGGTTGTGTGGAGGACGCATCTCTTGAATGTCTTTGATCTTCTCGAGATCCACGTGTATACCCTTAGAGGTAATAACGAAGCCGAGAAATTTGCCACTAGAGACACCCAAGAATGACTTGGTGGGATTTATTTTAAGTTGATGTTGGCGCATGAGATTGAAGATAGTTCTCAAGTCTTGGATGTGATCTTCCTCTAGACGACTTTTGACAGCAATATCGTCGACGTAGCATTCGACAGTCTTGCGCAGATGATCTCGAAAGATGGTACTCATAGCTCGTTGGTAAGTTGTACCAGCATTTTTGAGACCAAATGGCATTACGGTATAGCAATAGACTCCGCGAGGAGTGCGGAAAGAAGTATGTTTTTCATCTTCAAGATTCATTCGAATCTGATTGTATCCGGAGAATCCATCCATGAAAGATATTCTTTCGAACCCACAGGTGTTGTCAATCATGACGTCCATGATAGGAATAGGAAATTCATCTTTTGGACATGCTTCATTAAGATCCTGAAAGTCGATACAGACTCAAACTTTTCCGATTTTCTTCAGGACTGGAACGACATTAGCTACCCAATCTGGATGTTATTCTTCTCGGATAAAGCCACAAGCAATGAGCTTCTTAACTTCATCGTCGATTGCATCCATCATTTCTGGCTTGAAGCGCCGTTGTTGCTATTTGACCAGTTTTACATTAGGCAAGATGTTCAATTTATAAGTAGCAACTTTAGGATCTAGTCCTGGCATGTCTTCATAGCTCCAGGCAAAGACATCAATATATTGTTGAATAAGAAGAATTAATTCTTGCTTATCTGCCTCGGAAAGGTTTTTGCTGATGAATATTGGACGAGGTGATCCGCTCTCTCCTACATCAATTTGAACCAATTGATCTTCAGTAGGAGGTTCTCTTTGTTCGAATCGGAGTTCCCACTGGGTATCCATTCGTTGAGCCCCAGGATCCGTTTTGGGATTTTCTTTAATATCCTCGTCATAGCCTTCTGGAAGTTCGACGAAGACCATGTTAGAGGATACAGTCAGCCGATGAACTTGACTGATGCTGGTGTCAGAATCCTATGATCTGGAAGCAGAAGAATTAGAGCGTTCCTCACTATCGGATTCGGAGCCTGTTGGGGATAATACCGGAGGTGAAGTATATCTGAGACCTCTTTTAGTCCTGCTGTAATATATCTCTGACTTTCCTTTCGGAACAGTTGTACGGATAGGAGTTCTTCTACCTTTACCGTAGTTGAGGCCATTCTTGAAGTCATAACCTATCTTTCAGATGATATCTTTTGATTCTTGACTGTAACGACGAAGTTGAAGATGCCCTGTGTCGTTACTTTTGCTATCATCCGTATAGCTGAATTGTTGTTTCGGTCCTTTACTAAAAAGTATTGGACTCTCGCCTTTCTTTCGAGCAGGAACAATACGATATGAATCATTTGGATATTCGAGTAAGACTTCTATTTGAAGAGATTGTACAACTCCTATTGTAAATGAATGAAAGCTATCTAACATATACAAATAGCATTTACCATGATAAATGACATCAGTATACTGGAAAGTAGATGCTTTTTCATTGATTTGTACATCTGTATTTACAGCAGGGCCTTTAGCCTTAGCAGGCTTGGTCAGATTGATTACAAGAGGGGAAGAAGAAGAACGTGGAGAAGGATTACCCTTGTTACGACGAAGGTCAATAACAAGCGGCTCAGAGGAGGTGAGCTCCCTTTTATCCTTGTTATGAGATAAATCAATAACAAGTGGCTCAGAAGAGGTGAGCTGCCTTTTTTCTTTGTTACGATGTAAGTCAATAACAAGTGGCTCAGAATAGATGAGCTCCCTTTGATCTTGACCATTATCAGTTGGTTGCTTCTGGACTGGTAAGTGAATAGCCAATGGTTTGGAGGACTGAGGACGAGAAATACGCCCTTTGACAGGTATGATGAGGGTGTCATTAGGCACTGCTTCTTATTCTTCTTCAGTATCCAGAGACAGTACTACTTTCATGAACTCATCCATGTACATACGAGCATCGTTGCAGTATGCTTCGACACCTTTGAAAGGATAGAGATCAGCAACCTCCTTTTGAACCTCTCCATTGTCATCAACATATTTAAAACATTGATGGAGAGTCAAAGGAATAATATTGTGCTCATGTAAGAATGGTCTCCCCAATAGAGCATTGTAAGAACAACCATGGTTGTCAATGATGTAGAAGGTCACCTTTGTGCGTAGATTGCCTATTTGGAGTTTTAGGCGAATCTTGCCCAGAGGTTCACTCCTTCCCTGATTGAACCCAAGGATGGTGGTGATTGTACTGGAAAGACTATGCACTGGGATCTTCAGTGCATCTAACATTGTCTTCGGCATGATGCTGAGGCCGGCAGACCCTGGATCTATAAGAATACGATCGACTTTCATCGAGTCGACATATCCTGTATAGTATAGAGGATGGTCTTGCCTATTGTCTTCCATCAGCATGTCATCCTGTGTGAAAGTTATGTTTGGAATTAACTCTAACACACTATAACAATGGAAGCAAGAGACAGGCTCTGCCTTCGACTTCTTCAGAAGGGCAAGACAAGTTTCTGCTTGCATGAGAGCTTCACTCAGAGTTTTCCGAGTCTCTTTGGAGAGGCATAAGAGCTCAAAGATTGATAGCCTGGCCGGTGTATTGGCTAGTTGAGCCAAGATATCAAAGTTGTAAGGCTTCTCAAGTCCTGAGGGAGATGACTTCTTCAAAGGTTTGTCGAAGCGAACTTGTTGTTTGCCTTTGTCAGCGACCGTCGGCTTGGGAGGAGTGGACACTACAACCGGTGAGGAGGCAGAAGGGATGTCCCCAGTGGAAGCAGGTTGCACTGGAGCGGGCTTAGAAGAACAAACAGGATTCTCCTGAACTTCGGGATAATCCTTTAGATAGGCTTTCCCTGATCTAGTGCCCAGCAAGATTTCCTCGTCAACTATGGGGTCAAAAGACACCATATTGTAGATCTTTGTTTTGCCCTTGGAGCGATCTTTCTTCTTGGAGGAAGAGGGAACTTCGAACTCCGAAGCAAGATCCAGATGAATCCACATAATCTCACCATTATCAAGAGACAAGGGGACGAGACATTCACTTTGTGGAGGAGGAAGATTCTCGATCTCTAGAATAGCTTTGGGGATATGGATGACACCGTGTCGTACCATCTGTAGAGGGAAGTCACCAAATTGAGCTGAGACCATGTTCACGATAATAGTCTTCTCGTCTTGCTGCAGAGTGACAATACCAGCGTTGACTAGCTCTTGAATTTTGCCTTTGAGCACATAACATGCTCGAGTGGGATGCCCAATGAACCTGTGATAGACACAATACTTGGGATGACCAGTCTTACCGACTTCATCAGGCTTCTTCGGGTCTGGGAGTTGGAGCTTATTACTTTTGATCAAGCAATCAAAGATGCTTACGGTGTCATTCTCGTCAAAGGAGTACTCTACTTTCGGACGAGGTTCCCTTGGTGGAGGTGCTGAAGGAGTAGAAGTGGACGTAGGTGGAGCTACGTTAACCGCCAGAGATTCTTTGTTCTTCAAGTTGATGTTCAAAGTTTCTTTTCCCTTGCGGTTGTTCTGACGATTACCACCACTCGATGTCTGGTGTTCGTCCCGGTCGAGGTTAGACATGTGTACCCCTAGCTGTTTGAATTTGTCAGCACTAACTTCAGCTGCTTTAGCGTTGACAACGAAGGATGGCCAGTCTTGGAACTGAGTTGACCCCGTCCACATGCTGATGATAGGCAAAAGATTTGCCTTGCAGGTGTCTATAGTCACAGCGGCCGGAGTTCCAGGAGGCATTTTTAAAGCTTCTCGGCGGAACCTTTCAATGAAACTCTCAGCGGTTTCATTATGCCTTTGTTTGATTTTATTAAGGGCTGACATGGTCATGTCATTGATCCCCTCATAGAATCGTTCTAAGAAGATTTATTTTAGACCTGAGAAGGAGGTGATACAACCATCGGGCAAGCTTATGTACCAATCGTATGCTATATCGGCTAAATAGCCGACGAATACCCTGGTAAGAAGAGCGTCATTTGGCTGAAGTTGGATAGTCATTACCTCAAAGTGGTTAATGAATTGACTAGGAGAAGTGCTGCCATCAAACAGCGAGATTGTTGGGATTTTATACTTTGGAGGAAATAGGACTTCCTTCCATTCAACTGGGTAGTTTTGTTTGATCCCTAACCTCTGCAAGTTGTCTTTCTCTTTGAAGGCCTCAAATTGAGGGTGCAGGAGTTTGATAGCTTCATTGGCATCCTCCACTGATGTAGAAGGGACAAGCTGAATCAGAGTGTTAGGGGGAGGAACAGCATGGTAAGCACTACCCCCAGCACCTGACTGACTGGGTATAGGTTGAATCTGTACAGGAGGTACTTGAGGAGATGCTACTCCCAGCCCTGCATTGACAGGCACCGACGATGCTATGATCTCAGGATTTGCAGCAGGTACGGTCGGTGGTACTATATGTTGGGCCACGATGATAGAATGCATACTTGCAACCATTTCAGCCATGGTCTTAAACTTGTCTTCTAGCGTAGCTATTCGTTGTTCTTGACTAGCTGAACTGGAAGCATCTGGGTCTTCAGTGACAACATAAGCTGTCACTTCTCTGGGTACAGTGGAAGATACTGTCTGTTCAGAACTTTCGCTATATGTATCATAGTCGGAGAAAGAATCATCTCCTGAGTGAGAAAGAGGGAGATGACCGGAAGGATCTTGAAGATTCCTTTGACCGATTGTATCTCGGCTTCGGGATCTGGTATGTCAAAATACTCCTTTAGAAGATTCTTGGAGTAGATCCAAATACCGTTGACTTGGCTTGCGAGGCTTGCCGTACTTAGAGCACTTCCTACCCCCAGTGTCTCGGGAAGTCATATTGACAGAAGCGTACAACACTTCGTCTTCATCTTCTGACATTGGTTCAGAGTTTGTAAAGTTCAGACGATCGAAGACAAATCATTTTGTTGTCTGACAACAACATTTGATGACAACCTTGTGATTACAATGGTGTCCAAGTGGTTGCACTGGAGGAGTTGAGATGTTGTCCCATTTTTGTTTAAGGTGTTCTCGGAGATCAGGAACGATGATGACAGGACGAAAAGAAGTCTGAGGGATATATTCTTTGACAACATTCGGAATATGGTTCCAGTTCTTCAAATGTTTTGTCCCTTGAGTGTACAGGGAAGTACTCATTTTACTAGCATAGGTGTCAGGATTTTTGATCCTGGAAGTTTGCCTCTGATGCTGGTCGGTCTTCGGCATTGGCTGTTTGTGTTTCGTCGAAGTTGACCTACTGAGATAAGTTCTTAGATCAGCAAATTCACCCACAGGGGTTTCTGTCTGAGACACCAGTAATTTTCCCTGTTTGGAACGGGATATCTTGAGAGTTGGGAGATCTTGGAATTCTGCTACCGGAGTAGGCAGAATACCTCTTTGATGAGTATACTTTCCTTTGGCAAGGAGGGAAGAAGATCCCTTGTTGGAGAGAGTTCTTGTACTGATTGGTGCCGGAGCACATTCAGATTAATCTTCTACGGTAAAAACCGAGGAAGACTGAGAAAAGACCAAAGGGCCTTTTCCTTTGTTTTGTGAAGAAGGGTTAGGTAAAGAGCGTTTCCCTCTGTTGTCTTCCATGTCGTAGGACGAGGAAGTTTGAGAAAATACCAACGGGCCTTTTCCTTTGTTCTGGAAGGAGGAGGAATAGTCAAAAGATTACCTCCAGTGGAATATGCTGGAGCAACAGGATGCTTGGAAAGAGGAGCAGAGTTTTTTCTCTTGCTGTGAGAAGAAGAGAGATTAGCCAAAGGGCTGTCCTTCTTAGACTGCGCTGGCACAGTTTGTGCAGGGGTTGGAGTGGCTGTTGGCGCACTGACAGGTTGCGCATGAGGAGCTTTGACAGAAGGTCTTCTGGCCACAGTCACAGCAGCTTGTGCAGGAGAAGTCATGATGCCAGAGTGCTTGGGTTGCACTCTGGTTGCTGGAGTGGTAGATTGTGCAGGAAGAGTTGCAGCCAACTGCGCAAGGGGGAGAGGAGTCTTGCACTTTGATAGGGCAGCATAGGAAGTGGTTTGTGTACTGGCAAGGGGAGCAGCATACTGCGCAGGGGCAGTAGCAGTAGACTGCACAGCAGAGGCAGCAGCAGAGACAGTGGACTGTGCAGCAGGCTGAACAGCAGAAGCAGTAGACTGCACCGCAGTCTTGGGGACCCACACTAGATGAACTTTGCTCATGGCAGAAGTTGTTGCAGTGCGAGAGGTGGTCCTGGAGTTGATCATCGCCTCGTAGTCTGTCTGGTTGATCTTTACAACCAGCGTCTTTTGCGTCTTTCCGATAGACGCAACGTCATATTGAGTTATCACTTCCTCGTCGGAGGAGAAATTCGTCCCCAGCAGAGTCGCCATTTTGTTTGTAAAAATAAAAGTTGATTTTTATTTCACAAACTTTGTAAGAAGATTACAAGAATTCTGGGAAAGTACAACTATAGGAATCCGATCTGAAGACGATCGCTTTATCCCTTGGACGATGTGAACTTTGAAGACGGTAGCCTCTGAAGAATGCAGCAGCACTTTGGCAAGAACTCCTGATCTCTGGTGATGACTTAAATGTGTGTGTGATAATGAAGACTTGAAACTCTATTTATAGAGTTCTGGAAATAACTAACTTTTTGTTATTCTGAGTTGCGCAGGATGGATTGTGCAGACTTTGGATTGCGCAAGCAATGAACTGCGCAGGCAGTTACTGTTAGGGTTATATACTAAAAGCATCACTTTTGTAGTAACCTTATTTCCTTAAATTTTGAATGAGAATCATATGGGCAAATATTTGCATATTGTATTTGTTGTAAGTGTTAATGCAAATGTCTGATATTCTATATTGTAGATAATATGGTGTGTGGTGTCACACAGAAGATCATATTATCAGTTTCCTATGGAGTATATAAATAGTTCACAACCTAGATGGACTTGGACAATCTATTAGAAAGGTTGTAGTGTAATCTGGTATTAGTCTATCTTGACTATAGGTTTACACTAGTACACTTTGTGTGTATTGAACAGGACCACTTGAGGTTGTTCTCTTTGTACTGACTACATAAGAGAACAAACACCTCTGTTATTATGGATGCTTGTACTCTTAATCCGGATATAATAACGGACATGTATATGCAATGTGCATTACTTTGACTCATAAAAGAGTGAGATTCATTATGGATCAACAACCTCTATGAATTGGGTAATAACATTGTATGTATGATGGGCTGTTGATTATAAATGGAATCCATGTCCCGATACATCGGGTTGATGATGTCCTCTTAAGGAGCTCATAAGGATTGTCATGTAAACCCTGCAGGTGGATTATATCCGACATGACAAATAAAGTTGAGCGGTACTACTTAAGGATAAAAGATGTCGAATCAATATAGTTGTCAGTAACTTAATTTGATCGACGGACATATGATATCTTAACATGGGGAGCCAAACGAGCATATAATAAAAGGAGCCCACAAACATAATTTGGAATTAGGGAGGTTGTACAACAATAGCTCATTAGTGGATCGAGCTATTGTTAATGGGCCTGGATTGTGTGTGTTCGGGCTGAACACGGGATATCCAGATCCGTTAAGAGGCCTAACCCTAATTTCTCCTCATGGTCCCTGCCGTAGCCTATATATATCCTCTATTCTCTGGCCGCCAGATTACTGATCAGAAATCTGAAATTTTCTCTAAATTCATGATTCACGTAAGGAGAGAAAGAGAGTGCTGCTAAGGAGAAGAAAAAGTTGGGATATCGTCGCCCATACGACGTCCAACTCGAGGAAGGAATACGTGCAGAAGATCTTGGGGTCGTCCGCTCGAGATTGCCAGGAATTACTTGTCTTCTTTCTGCCGCAGGTATAATTCGTGAACCCTAGTTTCTGCCTATGAAGGGTTAGAACACGTATTAGATCTGTTTAACTTTCTATCGATCAATACGCACACCAAAGGAAGGGTCCTGGGAATCCCCAGTTCTATCAGTTACTCGATCGTGGACCACCTGTATGTGACGTGTGGCATTGTTTGATTGAAATGTGCTTGGTCGTGTACAGACGGTTGCCACATGGTGAGTAATTGATGGCATGTAGGCCATATGTACATTGTCAGTTGTCTTGATAGAGTACGCCACATGAATTGTGCTGGCTTCAGATTGTGCTCGATTGAATTGTGCTGTAGAGAGTCTGGCAGATTGTGCTACATGTACAGCTGTCCTCGAGCGCTGTGCTGGACGATAAAGTAACAGTTTCCTCGTTCTTCGGGCTGTCAGCTGTCAGAAGATCTGATTCTCTGTTAGATAACGATGACGAGGCCACGTCAGCTTACGCACTTGGATGAGTGCGCAGTTCAGCCTGCGCAGTTGAGTTGTTGCGTATTCTATCTCCTGCGCAATTTACTTGAAGGTTGCACAATTTGATTTTCATGACTTCTTTGATGGGTGCAACTTGATTTTTATGACCTACAACAACATGATAGTGATTACATGAATATTAATGACATCACTAGTTAAACTTAATTGATTAGCCATATTCAAAAATATGATATAATCATTGGGCTAACAAGATCCATTTGATCCAATATATGGTTTTGACCTACTTTAAGCCTACTACACACATACCAATAATGTCCTACTCAATTGAGTCCCCATGTGCTATTTATTTTCAAATGGCACACAAGATCCATAAAATAGCTTTTCAGAGTCAATTTTAATTCCATAAACCCTATAGGCCTAGAACTAGTTCAATTAGCCTTAGTTAAGCTTATAATAGGTTACCATAATTAATTAGGGTAAATATATATAATGATTTTTAGAGGTTTTTGTACAGGCATAAAGGGTTGAGCCAACTCACCATTGACTTTTCAAATATAGAAACTCAATATTAACCCATAGATTCAATTATGCATATCATTCAAATGGTGCAGCCAAACCTCATCAAACTTCCCTAAAACTCTCTCTACCCAAACCCTAACCCTAAAACCATATATATATATATATATATATATATATATATATATATATATATATATATATATATATATATGCTTCATGGCCGGCCAAACCAAGCCATACCTAAGTAAAACCCGACCCCCTTTGCTTGGAAGTCGTCATCCTATACAACCCTAGCCGCCCAACTCCACCACCTCTTGCCATATTTTAATCCCTCCACCACCTCTCTCGCAACCCTAAGACATCTCTCTAACGTTCTAGCAAGCCCTCGAAGAGCCACAACAATTTTGTAAGGAGTTACGAAATTTAGAAGTCACCAGAAGTTGGGTTCCAAGTCTGAATTCGTTCCAGTAGGTATGTTATTTTGTATCTAAGGTTTTGTGTACTTCCCAACCTTATCTTTTCATAAAACAAAAACTAGTAGAAATATCTATATGTCTACTTTCATATCCAATCTGCCATCCACATAGTTCCTTACGGTTTGGCCGGGACGTTCGTTCTACGAAAAGGTGTCCAGAACAGACCAGTTCTATTGCGAGCCAATTTTCATTCACTTACGGGCCACTTCAACCTTCCACATACGCTTGATAAGAAACTAGACTTCCTATGCTTTCTAATGCATATACTTTTGCAGAGTTTTGGTTTTGTTACTATTTATTAAAAATTCGGACATTTTATCGTATTAACGAAACACTAAAATTCATGAGTTCTATGTGTTCAATTGATTTGAAAGTTTGAATACCATTACCAAAATAATTATTTTGCATGTTATGATAAGAAAAAACTTTTTTACATAATTAATAGTATTTTTCCAGAATTAATATTTGTTAAGAATTTGTCATCTCGGGAGCAAAACCATGGAACAAGTATATACATATTAATATAGAATCAATATAAGACTTGTATACATATTTTTCTATAAATAAAATAAACTATTTATTATTATAGAAGATTTATATGGATTTAAGGTGATATTTTTATGTTAATAATACTACTTTTATAGGTAGATTTAATACTATATATGTTATATTAAGTAGAGTAGTCAATATGACTAGTTTTGATATAAATATATTATTAAGGTCTATATATGGTAAGTCCATATATAGTAAGTTATTAGTATATTAATAATAATATAATATTTATTATAGACTTACGTGACGGAGGTAGCAAGGACCTTGAAGCGGACCGTCGTACTCAGAGTTGGAAGTTGCACGCAAGTGTACCGTGCCATTGCTATAGATTATTTTTTCTTTATTGTTTTTTTACTTTTGTTTATCAAGACATAGGATTGGTCGATACTTTAGTGTCTACTTCACATGCGAGTGTTGCTATCATTTTATCGACGTCGAGTATTGACACTAGGCATCATATTTTATTGAATCGTGTTCATTAACACGATAGACCATAGGACACTAACATGAATCATGATACGGCGTCATACATGAGTATTCATGGTTTGGACTTCACGATAGGATACTAGATTGTTGCTTTCATTTGTGCTACTTGCTAGACTTGACTTAATAGATTCTAGACATGGGGTGAGAAGAATGTGACTATATTATCTGACTCTTTTCTAGTTGGCATGTTATATTCTAATGTGTCATTGTCTATGTAGAGGAGTCTTGACATTTTTTCTAGTTTGCCATTGGTTCTACGACACGGTACTTGAGGCAATAGTCTACTGAAGAGCTTGTGAGCCTTAGTGACAAAGTCTGATATTCTAGTACATGTTTGCACATGCATAGCACGTAGACCGGATACATTAGATTACATTAGATCATATTTTTCTATTATTTGTACATTGGCATGCATATTATGTACCTTGATATGTCCTTTGAGGACCTGGTGATCTCTCTAGGTAGTCGACAGAGAGAAGTTGGTTTGCTGATCATGATGGTTGTTATTTACTATTTCAGGTATCTAATATGAATACATATTCATCTCTATTTATTTACATTCTGCTTGTTAGCCTAGTATTTGTAGACTCGAGTTGTTCTTCGAGTCTATTCGGACAAATGTAGCATGGGGTGCATACTATGCTATATATTGTTTATTCTTGTATTATATATTACTGTGGATTAAGAATTAGAGATATTATTAATTAGTATAGACATTTCGTTGTTACTATACAGCTTATACGTATTCGAGATGGATTGGAGTTTACTTGATACGTAGCTGGCATGTTTACACACTCCTAATCCTACGTATTTTAGGACTGGACGTTACACTTTTTATCCTAAGAGTACTACTTTAACCTGCAAGCCTTTAATCCAAAGGACTTGCCAACTTCAGGAACATAATGAAAACAAAATTGTTTTCAAGCCTTCTTTACAACTCGAAGCAACTTCTAGATCGAACCGAAACTGACGCTAGCTTGGCTAGGAGTCGTAAAGGCTTTGATTTGAAAGTGTAAAGCTCATAACACTTTAGGTAGAGAAGAGAAGAGATGAAATGGGATGAGTGAAATGAATGGCAATCCCAATTTTATTTATAGTATTTTTAGGGATGGAACTAGGGCAGAGTTTGGTTGCCTAACGTTCAAAAAATTGAATGTTGGAGCCGATTCAACAGGGTGACCTGACCTAATACAATATTGGGTCAGGGTGGCCGAGTTCGGTCCAAGTGGGCAGAACTCGATCCGAGCTTGGTTGCCCTGCTTTCAGATTGGGTCAAGTGTAAAATGGGCTTAGATTTTTGGGCTTTTTGAATTTTGGACTGGATTTTGCATATGTAGACCAATCAAAGAATAGATTGGGTAGGCTACTTTGTAAGTGGACTTGTAACTGAGCCATGTTCCAATCTTGTTCAACCATACATTTTTCTTATACTCAATAAATTAAAATATATATAACAAAATAGAAAAAATGATTTGATCAGCAACTTTTCTTTATGACTTGGCGACGACTTGATCAGATGCAGCATAGCAATATGTTGTTCATCAGTTGTACCTCGTACCATAGTAGTATATTATTTGTTATATCAGTCAAGAGTTTTAATCAGTTATCGAAATCAAGTATGACCATAACCAATGGGCCAACAGGTACATGCAATTCCAACTGTGGCAAGATGGTCCATCACTTCTAATAAGGTATCAGGTTAGGAACTTCAGATACATTTGCAGAATAACACTTGAACTAAAAAAGGCAATATAAGAATAACATTAGTTTATGCAGAAATAAAGTACGTCACCATAACAAAGTACAATGGAGGGTAAGAATGGATATCATAATAATTGTATATGGGAGTCAAAAATGATGACAACTTTTTACCTTATGCTAAAGCTTGCACGATCTCAAGGTCGAATGACGTCACCCGAACAATTAGAGGCCATAAATAACATATTACAAATTTTGGTTATAACTCGAAGAAAGAGAAACAAATAACATATGAGATTCAAGGACCAACACATATGTTTCAAGTTGAAAAATGCTAGCAACTCTTCTCTTAGGTCAGTGGTGCAAGTGATAATCAAGGAAGAAAATCTAGATATCATAACTCCTTAAATAGCAAACATGAGCTCATGATTTTTGTGCAGTTTTGTAACAAAATAAATCATAAAGTTCATATTTCATTGATGTAATTAATTTGAATTATATTTTTAGAATATCATAAATGTGATGAATTAAGCAGTCACGTGCCAAACATTCATGCTTCTGTCACGACCCGTACCCAGTGTAGGGGCATGAGAAGTGGATACGTCCAGCCTATGCCGCAGTGTAGACGGTAGAACGTTGTCCTAGGTTGCATGCATCTAACAATTATAAGGTACATGTACAATATATACTCTCTAAATGTAGGACAACACAGAAATGTACAACTCAATCACAACTAAGGTAGAAGTACGGTAAGATAGATAGATATGATATGAAAATCACTAAATGAAATACAAACATGAGAAGAAGTCTAAGTGTCTAAGATAACATCTCCACAAAACATCCAGAATAACAACAAGATCCCAAATATATACCTCAATGTATCTAAATGAGACAAGATAATAAAGTAAGATAATTAGTCTAGCTAACTAGCCTAGACTAGTGGGTTAATGTCCTCTACAAGGACTAGGTCCTCCTGGGAGTCCAGCTCACAGGTGTCTACTAGGCCTGCTCTGTAGTAGGTCGGGCAAAAATCCTCATCAGTGTCATCTGTAATATTACAACAGGTCAGTCACGACAGGAATGAGCACACAATCTCAATAGTTCATATTATGACAGGAATATAAAAGCATACAATAGAGTAAGATACATGAAGCGCTGAAAGAAATATACATGAAAATATAGAGATAACTGTACTGAAAATATCTACTATAAGTAAAGAACTATAAGTGGCTAGTGATGTAGAGTATAAGAAAGACATGTGAATGGCTTGAATTTATACATGATTATACTACTGAGTTTGTACATGACTACACTACTTTGGAATTGTTCACATGACTGCTTCTACTCCTCCGTACCCCAATCAATACACAAGGATCTATACAGGTTATGTTATTATACATGATTTCACATGGGGGCTCATAAATGAGTACGCATGAAGTTATACATGAGGGCTCTGTGAACATGAGAGTACATGAATCACAAGAGTATACATGAATAGTAAAAGTACATGAGTACATGATGAAAGTAAAACGCACATGATATGATGTAACCGATGCTCCCGAGGGGGATAACATCTCATGAAAAGATCCATATAGTACCAATCCGTGTTACCAATACGACAGCATCAAGTAAAGTAATCTAGAGTAAGAATATAAGTCCTAGCAAGTATGAAATGATCAGAGAATGTACTCGTCTGATATCTGAATGTCTGTGTGAATAAAGAGTCCGGAGAGAGGTATCTGACTCCTATTTAGAGCAACACAAGTCACAATATGTCCAGAAAAGGTAAATTGAAGATTACAATGCACTCTACATGATTTCTAGGTCATTCTAGACTAAAGTCAACTCATGGTCAACTCTAGTCAACTATACTAGTCAAACTAGACCAACTAAGCCATTCTAGGTAGGGGTACAACTCGGGCGGGTTGGGTCGGGTTTGAGTTCAACCCGAGCCCAACCCGATGAATGATAAGCCTATCCCGAGCCCAAGCCCAACCCGATCTCGGGTTCAACATATGAAACTCAAGACCGGCCCGAAGGAAGCTCGGGTTGGGTCGGGTTCATCGGGTTTACCAGACTCTAATATGATATTTAAAATAGTTTTAAACAAAATTAATATTAAACACATAGTCAAATAGCAATTAAGCATCAATCATTACAAAATACAAACTAACATGAGATTTAGAAGGAGTCGAAGAGTTTGGGTTGAGAAATTTAGGATATAAATTTTTTATTTAAAAAGTATGAAATATTTTATACATAAATATATATAAAAAATTATATGTATGTCGGGTTTCGGGTTCTTTGGGTAACCCGACTCATGAACCCGAGCCCAACCCGATTTTTGATCGGGTTCAAATATTTTAACCCGAACCCAACCCCAAGCCCAAGTATCTTCAACCCTAACCCAATCCATTAGCGGGTTTACCCGATCGGGCTCGGGTTGAGCCTGCCCGAGTTGCACCCCTAATTCTAGGTCTAAACCTAGTCTAACAAGTCTTTCTAAGCCTAACCAAGCTATTCTAGCAATCAAGCACAACCACAAAACAATACAATCCACACCAAGTATATATATATATATAGATTCTATATGTCACACATACATTCACATTATCATGTATACATATATATAGGGTGAGTTATATATGTAGGGTGACATAGAGATAGTGTTATACAAGTGTGTGAACATGTAATATGTCAACTGGTTATGTGTATAGTGTCAATACACTAGTGTCAAGGGTGTCAACATACACTAAGTGTCAACAGTTAACAGGGGGAGGGGGTTATCTCAGGAAAACATGGCAGCAGGGGGTTCTAAGTGTTCTGTGTGTAACAGCAAATATATTAGTATCAAGGGGGTTATGTATTCAGGTTTCATAACAGTAGGGGTTATAGTGTTCTGGTAAAATATGGTGTCAAGTGGTTAGGTGTACATGGCAATTGGTGTTAAACATTATAGTGTAGTGTCAATTATGTCATACACTAGTGTACATGTGTATAGGGTTAATATTTTCTGGTGTACAGCAGTATGTTAGTGTCAAGAGAATGGGGTTTCATTCTCAGGTTCACAGAAATATATACACCCTCTTAACTCAGAATTCATAAACCCAAATCCACAGTTAACATATATAGACAAACCTATATAACATCATGCATAAATGAAATTTTTAACTCAGGAAATTAAATGTATATATCAGACATTAAACCCTTATTCTCAGGAAACATACCAACCTACATATACTGTATGTACTAGACAAGTATTGCATTCATGCATCACACATTATTCGAAAACCCCATCTCAGTTATAACATGTATCAGAAATTATATTACATAATATATCAACATTGCTAGAAAACCTCATCTCAGTCCAAAACGATCATCACAATGAACCCATATATGTAAACATGATTCTCAGACATATTCCTATGTTAAACATTTCAACTTATCAATTAATTTATAGTTAATTAGCAATTAAAATCTCAGAAATTACTCAAAACAGTACATAGTATCAGAACTCAACAAAAACCATAAATTAACATTTCGAAACCCAATCAAAGGCCAAATTAGTGTGTGATAATATGTCGTGTACATGTACTCATGTCTCATAGGTTATCTTGTATCCAAACAATTGGACACGAGGTGTCCAAACAACTTAAAACACACACAGACACACATTGTACTACACTGCCTCGTGCGGCCAGTACGTGAGCTCGTGGACACGATACGAGTCACGATACGTCTCGTGCTCGTGTCCATACGTAGCCCACACATAGGCCTACACAAATGACACAACACGAGACACTCACGACACGTGTTCGTGTGATACGACATGCGTATCAGACACGAGTTCACGTGCGTTCTATCATAGTACGAAATTAATGCACTCATAATTTTATGTTCGACACGACACGAGACACCATAAAACTTTAGGGACACATTCGAAGACATTGCCCCTACGTGTCCCTTGAGTTTCGTCTCATCTCGTTGCGTGTCGTGTCCGATGCATGCCTCGAGCAACAGGATACGGCACGAGGTCGTGTGCGAGCGTGTTCGTGTCCAAATTGGACACGGACACAGCACAAAAATCAACTCAGTATAACACGAATCAAGAAGCCACATATAGATCTACAAAATCATTCAAATAGATTTAAAAAACAATAAAAATCCCTTCGGGGCATTTCAGCAAACACAGTGTATTGGACACTGATACGTGTCCGATACGCACATCAAAATAAGTCCAATTCCTACTAAACTCACTCTACAGCTAGGGGACACCTAGATGGATGCAACTATGGAAATAAATCAGAAATTTATTAGGGTTTGTAGTGATTTACCTATTAAGAGTCAATCTTAATGAAAAGGCTTCTAAAATGAGATGTTCCCTCCAAGTATTATGGACAAATGCTCTTCAAATCCTTACTAGCAAGCCTCCACTAGCCTCCACTTTTGAAATGAATCACAATGCAAGAGAGTAGCCTCAATTTGGATAAAGGAGGAGGAAATTAGGGAAGAACAATATTAGGGTTCTTGTAGGTATTGAAAAGAGGCAAGGGCTCTTAAGTGTGATACTTATAGGGGGGATATGTGGCACCCAGTTTCTAAAATAAAGGTAATTTTGAACTTTTATATTTTTTATTATTTAATAATTTTATTTAAATCATGATATGATTTATGGTGATTTTTAATCAATTTAAAACTATTTAGAACTATGACTAATGATTTTGATGTTTTGCTAGTACAACCCTAGAGACTGCATGACTGTCACTACCATATTTCTAGTATGAGGGTATTTTTGTCATTTTTGGGTTAATTTAAATTTATTAGAATTTATTTGAATTTATGAGAATTTTTAGGAATTATTTTGGAATTATTTAGACTAGGTTGACTTTGACTAGTCTTGACCCTTGTAGACCAACCTAGGAGCTAACCCTAGTTAGTTAGACTTGGTTAGGCTAAGTGAATCTAGTCTAACCTAGCATGACTTAAGTTAGTGGGTTTTGATTCATTAGAAATTGACTTAAGGAATTAGGAATTAAATGGTTTGAGAAATGGCTTGTGATTTCACAAGTCATTTTGTGACTTAACCTAATAGGACTAGCTAACCTAGTTAAAACCCTAACCTAGCCCATCATGGCCAGCTACTATGGGTTAACCTAGGGATTCCCCCACTATATAATCCCTCCTAAATTCTAGGGCTAGCCTCCTTTCCCTAGGAAAATTATTTCAAGAAGAAAGAGGTGAGTTCCCATCCTTCTAAATTCATATAAAATCCATTTTAGGTCCTATTTCTCCCAAACAAGTTGCATTAGATTCTAATATTATTGTTCTTGCTGTTATTGAAACTTTGGTTCAGTTTGAGGTTGTTTGATTGGATTGGGATACCAAGAGAGGAGCTCACAAAGGGGGTTTTTCATTGAAAGTTCATCAATAGGTAACCTTCTTATTTCTCCATGGATTTTCAATTTGTCTTCATGATTAGGAAGCCCTAAGGGTCCCTAAGTGTCTGTATAGGCTTCGTGTCGAGTTTTATTAGGTTTCGTGTCCGTTTTGGACACTCATCAGTCCCTGACCTAGACTGTTTGTCGAAATACCCTTTGGGGCATTTCGATCTCCTTTACGTATTATTTTTTAATAGGAATATTAGTTTTGATCTTGCTTATTGTGTCCTGTTCTAATGTGGTAGTGTTCGTGTCGTTTCGTGTCGGATTCACCGTTTGGACACGTGCGTGCACACGCTCGCGCGCGAGCTACAGTAATCCCCTGCTGTACGGGGTCTGTAGCGGACACGACACGGGGTTTCAGGACACAAAATTTAAGGGAAACCTAGGAGCAATGTCTGTCATGACATTCCCCAAGTTTCATTGGGTTTTGTGTCGTGTCGGAGGAGGAATCAATCGTGCACGGGGAAATGCCTATTCTGTGCACTGTTAGTTCTTGCCACTGACACGGCCTCGTTACTTTGGACACGATACGCTAGGACCTATTGCAGGCTGACACACACTTAGCTGGACACTAGGTCTATCTTCTGACACGAGCACGAGACACGAAGTGTCCTGTGTCGTATGTACGACACAAGTGCACGTGTGCACGAGGCAGTGCACTCGACAGTGCACTGTCATGCCTGTTTTGAGTTCTGTGTATTTGGACACGCCGTGTTCGGCCTTGGGTGACAAAAAAGGGAGTGTGGGGTCTGTTCACATGAGTTGCTTCATTACCAATCAATAGATTCATGATTAGTTTAATTTTTCCTATTCAAATTCTCATTTAACCAAGTTACTGATACTTGCATTCCTGAGTTACTTCCAGTCTTCGAATTTGAGTTTGCCTGTTTAGTTTAACCTATTAATCACTGATATATGTATGTTTTATAAGCTCTAATCTAATCTCCTGTGTGTTATCTTGTGGTGGTTGAAAATTGGGTTTGAATTGATGAGGTATTGAGTTCAAACCTGGCAGTTCAGTTGGACTGTTGAATTGATTTTTAGTTCAAATGATACTGATGCTAATCCCTTAAAACTGTTAATACATGAATTATTTTAGACTGTTTCTGATTGGTTTCCAAATTCCTTTTTCAGTTTAGAATATGAACTGTACATGGGGATTTTGTTGAACTGATTCAGTTCTGAATCTATGAAGTTGATTGTTCCTTTATTTCCTTTATTGTATAAACTGATTTTTCTTAAAAGTTCTTCATGAGCTAAGGATATGTTCTATATTGTTTAAATCATGAGATTGATGTTAACTGAAAACTGGAAACAGTTAGGTTAAATTTGTATTTCAACTGTTCTAAACTGAGTTCCTATTTTAGGACTGTTTAATAGGTATGTGTATGCAGATTTGGGTTTAATGCTGCTTTTTGATCTATTGTTTGGTTTATGACAAATATGTTAACATCTAGAATTGGACTGAAATCTGGAAATGAGGGTGGAGGATTGTGCACTGTTTAATCTGAGATGTTAGGGACTGTTTTGCCACTGTTGTATCCTATCACTCACTCACTGCACACACAAAGTCCAGTCACACACACACCTTTTCCTCTCTCTTTACTGTTTGTAATTCCTGCACTGTTTGACATAACACACACACAGCTACACATCCATCACACACTGCTTTCACACACTCAAGTACTCTCTCTCTCTCTCTCTCTATATATATATATATATATATATATATATATATATATATTCTCTCTCTCTCTCTCTCTTTATATATATATATATATATATATATATATATATATATATATATATATATATATATATATATATATATATATATATATATATATATATATATATATATATATATATATATATACCTATCTTAATCTTCTAAGTGTAGGTTATGTATTGTATGAATACCTATGTATTATGTGTAATGTATACTTATATGCATATATAGTGCTTAGCCTAAGTATAAATAATGTTAACTCTTATGTAGGTATCTATATATATATATATATATATATATATATATATATATATATATAAGGTAATGTGGTGTTCCTATATAAGTTATTAATGTATTGTGAATACCTAGATATGTGTTTAACATTGTGTATGTGTGAATTAGTTGACCTAGTGATGTGTAGGAGTGCTAAGCTAGACTTGTTTAGACTAAGGTAGACTAGTTTAGACTCGATTAGACTTGGTTGACCTAGTTTGACTTCTAGGGTTGACCAGAGTTGACCAAGAGTTGACTTTGGCCTAGATTGACCTAGAATCATGTAGAATGCATAGTAGAACCGTATTTTACCATTTTAGACTTGTTGTGACTTGTGCTATTCTGATTAGGTGCCAGACACCACTCCTCGGACAGTACTTTCCTATTGGACACTCAGATACCAGGCGAGTATATTCTCTGATCATTTTATATCCTGCTTAGAATTATTTTCTGTATTAAATTACTTTACTTGTACTGTCACGTTGGTCACACGAATTGTTACTATACGGATCCCCACTTGAGATGTTATCCTTAGGGAGCATCGGGTACTACATGTTCTGTGCGTTTCACTTATATGTCGTATCACTATGCTTCACAGGTTCTTCGATCACTTGTGACATATACTCTTATGATCACAGAGTCTCCTAGAATCCCCAATTTTGGGACTACTATGTACCACCCTTTGGGGGCTTATCACCTTTCGGAGGCTTACTACCCTTCGGGGGCTGTACATAGTATCATAACATAACCTGTTTGGATCCTTGTGTACTGATTGGGGGTACGGGGGAGTAGAAGTAGACATGTGAATAATACCCAAGTAGTATCTTATCAGAATCTCTTCCATAGTGTCTTATCAGAATCTCATATGCCATTTATATGTCTATATTATACTCTGACTCACTAGCCACATGTTAGCTCTTTATTTATAGTAGATATTTATATTACAGCTTTCTCTCTCTGTTTACATACTGCACTTCTTTCAGTACTCGTATCTTACTTTACTGCATGATTATATCTTCTAACCTGCTATGAACTGTTGAGATATACTGTACTCGCTCCTGTCCTGACTGGACCTGTTGAAAATATTATAGAGTATGAGGAGGAGGCTTGCCTGGACACTTACTACGGGGCAGCCTTAGATGACACCTGCGAACTGGACCCTCAGGAGGACCCAGCTCTAGCTGAGAATATCACCCCGATTGCCTAGACTAGAATAGTTAGGCTTATCTATCTTTTATGTAGTCATGGGACATGTTTAGCTAGACTTTATTTGGAGTTTAGAGTTGTATATATTCTTTTATTCTATATCTGAGACCATGTACTTCTGGATATTACTGGGATTATCTTAGACTACTTTTTGTCTATTTATTTCCTTGAGTTCTATTTCATATCGTGTTATCTCTTCCTTAGTTGTGATTGAGTTTTACTGCTATGTCACCCCCATTCGGCGAGTATAAACTGTTTAGAGATATATTGCTAGTTAATTGTTGACATAGGACAACGTTCTACCGCCGACACTACGGCGTAGGTTGGGCGTTGTTACGTTCTCGTACCCTCACAGTGGGTGCGGGTCGTGACACATTTTTAGTGGTGGCCCATGCAGGTCCTAGACTAGAAGTATAGTGGTATTCGAATTAGAGTATCACTACAGCCTGCAGTAGGATATAGGACATTAATTTTAAGGTACTCAATCACTTTAGGAAAATTTCTTTTATTGCCATCTAAATCCTTTTGCCAGCTGATCCTTTGAATTATAATTGTCCGCCTTTGTTATTTCGCTTCTTTCTCAGAAATTGATACTCTTGTTTGTCTATCTTCAGGATGGAAGAGACTAGATCGCAGCATGCCATTCATGAGGATGCTATAGAGGGGACTGCTACCTCTTAGCCAGTACGGTGAGGCCAGGGGACTGCAGCTCCTGCCACCTCCGCTCGTGTTGAGACCTCGGCAGCCACAGCAGGGAGTATGCATCCACCGACTCGGAGGCAGGACCCGGTCATTCCAGAGGATCCCTTCCAGCAGCCGCCTCCAGGATACGTGGACGCACCTCAGATGTTCGCGTATTTCCAGCAGTTCATGGACCGACAGCAGGCTCGACAGGACAGAGGCATGGAGTTGGCCGTCACGACAGCCGCAGCTCGACCAGTGGTCCATCAGCCAAGGACACCGGGGATCGAGCAGTTTCAGAAGATGAGCCCCATAGACTTTCTGGGGACAGAGGGGATCCTATATGCCGATGAGTGGATCGAGCATATAGAGGAGATCTTCCGCTTGGCCAGGATACCGGCAGATCTTCAGATCGAGGCCGCAGCTAGCCGGATGCGAGATCTTGCTCGCACCTGGTATCAGTCAGACCCCAGGGTGGAGGTACCAGGGCAGACTTGGGAGCAGTTCAGGGGATTCTTCAAGAAGAAGTTCTTCCCAGATTCAGCACTCAGAGCCTAGGAGTCGCAGTTCGAGAGCCTGGTCCAGGGAAGTCTCTCAGTGGAGGAGTACGCCGAGGAGTTTGGCCGCCTCGGCAGGTTTGTGGAGGGCTTGAGCGAGACGACGAAGGCCTAGAGGTTCCGGAAGGACCTAGTCAAGGAGGTCAAGCCCTTGACCAAGGGTAACCGGGATGCTACGTTCGAGAAGATCTTGACAGGAGCTTTGCTAGTAGAGGATGATCTTGAGCTTAGGCTCAAGAGGGGGAGAGACCCAGTTGGAGGCAGCAGCAGCAGAGGCCAGGCCAAGAGGCCCCATTTTCAGCAGCAGCAGCTGAGGCAGTTTCAGCCGCAGCCGATCCAGCAGAGGCCAGTTCACCACCAGCAGCAGCCGAGGCAGCACCAGCAGGGTCAAAGATAGGGTGGTACTGGTGCCTACTACAAGAAGCCTGGGCACGCCTTCAATGAGTGCCGGAAGAGGCTGGGCCTATGCCTAGCGTGTGGTTCATCAAACCACCAGATGAGGGAGTGCCGCATAGCACGAGCAGCTCCGGGAGGTGGAGCAAGGGCTCCAGCAGGCCAGCAGTGGGGACCAGTCCTGCCGACGCAGCAGCAGAGGTTCGTCCAGCACCAGCAGCAGGCCAGGGGAGGCCAGCAGGGGAAAGCTTTCGCCATGGCAGCTGGAGATGCAGAGGTGATAGGAGAGCTGATTGCAGGTTCGATTCTTCTCGACTCCAGTCCAGCATTTGCATTATTCGATTTCGGTGCTTCGCATAGCTTCATATCAGTATCTTTTGCGATTAGACACGATATCATAGCTAAATCGTTACCTAGGACTTACAAGATCACGACCGGGGGTGGCCTTATCCTCGTGAGTGATGTTTGTAAGGGTCGGAGAGTAATTTTGGAAGGCCGTGAGTTGGAGGTGAGCCTGCTCGTAATGCCATTGCCGAACTACGATATAGTACTAGGCATGGATTGGTTGAGCAGGCACCACGTCGGCATTGATTGCAGAGGGGGTAGAGTTCTCTTCAGAGCACCGGGGGAGCCAGAGTTTGAGTACTCCAGACGTCAGGCAGAGCAGAGCAGCGGAGTCTTCAGTGGAGTCTCGGTCAAGGAGCAGACGATTCCACACCCCTTGATAGCAAATTTTATGGATGTGTTCCCAGAGGAGTTGTTGGGATTGCCACCAGACAGAGATATAGAGTTCTCGATAGACTTGGTTCCAGGAGCGGAGCCCATCTCTCAGCATATCTATCGGGTGAACAATAGCGAGCTGGTGGAGCTGAAGAAGCAGGTGGATGAGCTACAGGACAAGGGCTTCATCCGCTCGAGTTCGTCGCCATGGGGTGCACCAGTGTTGTTCGTGTCAAAGAAGGATGGGTCAGTACGCATGTGTATTGACTATAGTGCACTCAACAACCTCACGATCAAGAACAAATACCCACTGCCGCAGATCAACGATCTATTTGACCAGTTGAGCGGAGCTCGGGTATTTTCCAAGATTGATCTGAGGTCGGGATATCACCAGGTGAAGGTGAAGAGGGAGGATATTCCCAAGACCGCTTTCAGGACGCGGTACGGGCAGTTCGAGTTTTTGGTTATACCGTTTGGGCTAACCAATGCACCAGCAGTGTTTATGAACCTTATGAACAAGGTGTTCCACCAGTATCTGGATCAGTTTGTGGTGATGTTTATTGACGATATCTTGATATATTCCAAGACTGAGGAGGAGCACGAGGAGCATTTGAGGATAGTGCTGGAGATTCTCTAGCAGGAGCAGCTTTACGGGAAGCTCTCCAAGTGTGAGTTCTTCTTAGATCGGGTAGACTTCTTGGGGCATGTGGTGACTGGAGATGGTATCTCAGTTGACCCCAAGAAGATTGTAGCAGTTGAGGCATGGGCAGCGCCGACTTCAGTTGCAGAGATCAGGAGTTTCCTGGGGCCGGCAGGATACTATCGGAGATTCGTACAGGATTTCTCTCGGGTTACAGAGCCGTTGACTCGGTTGACCCGGAAGGATGCTGAGTATGTTTGGTCAAAGGAGTGTCAGGCAGCTTTTGATGAGCTGAAGAAGCGGCTTACGACAGCTCTGATTCTGACATTGCCTTCAGGATCAGGTGGTTTCACTATTTATAGTGATGCTTCAGAAAAGGGGCTGGGTTGCGTCTCACAGCAGCATGGGAAGGTGATTGCCTATGCTTCCAGGAAATTACGTCCTCATGAGAAGAACTACCCTACCTACGACCTGGAGCTGGTAGCACTGATATTTGCTCTAAAGTTGTGAAAGCATTATCTGTATGGTGAGAGGGTGGAGATCTTCACAGATCACAAGAGCTTAAAGTATGTGTTCACTCAGAAGGAGTTGAACATGAGGCAGCACAGATGGTTGGAGTTGATGAAGGACTTCGACATTGTACTTCAGTATCATCCAGGAAAGGCCAACGTGGTTGTCGATGCCTTGAGTAGGTATCCGACAGCCATGTGTTTGACCATGGATCGGCATTTGCTTGCCGACTTGGAGAGCCTTGGTATTGAGGTGATCGTGCCCGGAGTGCAGATGCAGCTATGGGGGATGCAGATTCAGTCAGACTTGGTGGAGAGGATCAAGTCGACACAGTTTGAGGACGTTGCTCTACGGTGTCTCCGGGAGCAGGTTCGAGCAGGATTACTAGAGGGCAAGTTTTCTCTTGCAGAGGATGGTGCCTTGAGGCACGGTTCTAGATTATGTGTGCCCAGCAGAGAGCTCAGGGTGCAGGTTATGCAGGAGGCCCACAGATCTCAGTACTCTATACACCCGGGTGCCAACAAGATGTACCGAGATCTGCGGGAGCATGTTTGGTGGTCAGGGATGAAACGGGAGGTGGCTCGCTTCGTGGCTAGGTGTTTGGTCTGTCAGCAGGTCAAGGCAGAGAGACAGAGGCCCGGTGGATTGTTGCAGCCGCTGCCCATTCCCGAGTGGAAATGGGGGCATATCACTATGGACTTTGTTTCAGGATTGTCGCGTACTCCAGGAGGGAAAGATGCGATTTGGTTCATCGTTGACAGGTTAACCAAATCATCCCACTTCTTTCCATTCAAGGTAGGTACGTCTACAGAGAGGCTGGCGGAGTTGTATATGCGGCAGATAGTCAGGATTCACGGGGTTCCGGTCAGCATCGTCTCAGATCGGGATAGCCGTTTTACTTCCTATTTCTGGAGGAGTCTGCAGACCAGTTTGGGCACTCAGCTCAAGTTTAGTACTTCATACCACCCCAGACGGACGGACAGTCAGAGCGGACTATTCAGACCCTTGAGGATATGCTGCGGACGTGCGTCCTGGACTTTGGAGGTTCCTGGGAGGATCATCTTCATTTGGTGGAGTTTGCTTACAATAATAGTTTCCAGGCCAGCATTGAGATGTCACCTTTCGAGGCTCTGTACGGGCGTAGGTGCCGTACACCCTTATCCTGGGATGATGTTGGTGACTGAGCTTTACTGGGGCCAGAGATGGTTGTTGATGCGGTCGAGAAGGTGAAGCTCATCACGGACAGACTTCGCATGGCGCAGGACAGACATTAGCACTGGGCCGATAGCCACCGGAGGCCCTTGGAGTTTGAGGTACAGATTAGAGTAGGATTAGATTTAGGTTTCCTTGTTTGTGATTTTTGATCATGTTGTTTATTATAATTAATTGAGACCTTGCTTGTGATTAGGTCGGAGACCAGGTTTTCTTGAGGATATCTCCGACTCGTGGTACGATACGTTTTGGTGGAGGCGGAAAGCTTAACCCGCGCTTCACCGGCCCTTTCGTTATCAGCGGGAGAGTCGGTGACGTGGCTTACAGGCTAGACTTGTCGCCTGCACTTATGGGGGTCCACAACATATTCCATGTATCACAGTTGAGACGGTACGTGGCTGACCCTAGCCATGTGCTCGATCATTCGGAGATTGAGGTTGGTCCTTCTCTCAGCTATCCAGAGCAGCCATTGGAGGTGTTGGATCGACGGGAGAAGGTTCTGAGGAACCATGTGATACCTTTGGTACGTGTCGTATGGAGGCATCATTCTCCAGAAGAGTCTACCTGGGAGCGGGAGGATGAGATGCGCGAGCGGTACCCTTATCTTTTTGGACCTTGAGGTATACTTTCTATCCTTCTCATCAGTTGCATTTCGCCTTTTAATTTCGAGGACGAAATTCTTTTAAGGAGGGTAGATTTGTCACTACCACATTTCTAGTGTGAGGGTATTTTTGTCATTTTTGGGGTAATTTAAATTTATTAGAATTTATTTGAATTTATGGGAATTTTTAGGAATTATTTTGGAATTGTTTAGACTAGGTTGACTTTGACTAGTCTTGACCCTTGTAGACCAACCTAGGAGCTAACCCTAGTTAGTTGGACTTGGTTAGGCTAAGTGACTCTAGTCTAACCTAGCATGACTTAAGTTAGTGGGTTTTGATTCATTAGAAATTGACTTAAGGAATTAGGAATTAAATGGTTTGAGAAATGGCTTATGATTTCACAAGTCATTTTGTGACTTAACCTAATAGGACTAGCTAACCTAGTTAAAACCCTAACCTAGCCCATCATGGCCGGCTACTATGGGTTAACCTAGGGATTCCCCCACTATATAATCCCTCCTAAATTCTAGGGCTAGCCTCCTTTCCCTAGGAAAATTATTTCAAGAAGAAAGAGGTGAGTTCCCATCCTTCTAAATTCATATAAAATCCATTTTAGGTCCTATTTCCCCCAAACAAGTTGCATTAGATTCTAATATTATTGTTCTTGCTGTTATTGAAACTTTGGTTCAGTTTGAGGTTGTTTGATTGGATTGGGATACCAAGAGAGGAGCTCACAAAGGAGGTTTTTTATTGAAAGTTCATCAATAGGTAACCTTCTCATTTCTCCATGGATTTTCAATTTGTCTTCATGATTAGGAAGCCCTAAGGGTCCCTAAGTGTCTGTATAGGCTTCGTGTCGAGTTTCATTAGGTTTCGTGTCCGTTCTGGACACGTATCAGTCCCTGACCTAGACTGTTTGTCGAAATGCCTCAAAGGGCATTTCGATCTCTTTTACGCATTGTTTTTTAATAGGAATATTAGTTTTGATCTTGCTTATTGTGTCTTGTTCTCATGTGGTAGTGTTCGTGTCGTTTTGTGTCGAATTCACCGTGACACGCGCGTGCACACGCTCGCGCGCGAGCTATAGTAATCCCCTGCTGTACGGGGTCTGTAGCGGACACGATACGGGGTTTCAGGACACGAAATTCAAGGGAAACCTATGGGCAATGTTTGTCATGACATTCCCCAAGTTTCATTGGGTTTTGTGTCGTGTCGGAGGAGGAATCAATCGTGCACGGGGAAATGCCTATTCTGTGTACTGTTAGTTCTTGCCACTGACACGGCCTCGTTACTTTGGACACGACATGCTAGGACCTATTGCAGGCTGACACACACTTAGCTGGACACTAGGTCTATCTTCTGATATGAGCACGAGACACGAAGTGTCCTGTGTCGTGTGCACGACACAAGTGCACGTGTGCACGAGGCAGTGCACTCGACAGTGCACTGTCATACCTGTTTTGAGTTCTGTGTATTTGGACATGCCGTGTCCGGCCTTGGGTGACACGAAAGGGCGTGTGGGGTCTGTGCACATGGGTTGCTTCATTACCAATCAATAGATTCATGATTAGTTTAATTTTTCCTATTCAAATTCTTATTTAACCAAGTTAGTGATACTTGCATTCCTGAGTAACTTCCAGTCTTCGAATTTGAGTTTGCCTATTTAGTTTAACCTATTAATCACTAATATATGTATTTTTTTTATAAGCTCTAATCTAATCTCCTGTGTGTTATCTTGTGGTGGTTGAAAATTGGGTTTGAATTGATGAGGTATTGAGTTCAAACCTGGCAGTTCAGTTGGACTGTTGGATTGATTTTTAGTTCAAATGATACTGATGCTAATCCCTTAAAACTGTTAATACATGAATTGTTTTAGACTGTTTTTGATTGGTTTCCAAATTCCTTTTTCAGTTTAGAACATGAACTGTACATGGGGATTTTGTTGAACCGATTCAGTTCTGAATCTATGAAGTTGATTGTTCCTTTATTTTCTTTACTGTGTAAACTGATTTTTCTTAAAAGTTCTTCATGAGCTAAGGATATGTTCCATATTGTTTAAATCATGAGATTGATGTTAACTGAAAACTGGAAACAGTTAGGTTAAATTTGTATTTCAACTGTTCTAAACTGAGTTCCTATTTTAGGACTGTTTAATAGGTATGTGTATGCAGATTTGGGTTTAATGCTGCTTTTTGATCTATTGTTTGGTTTATGACAAATATGTTAACATCTAGAATTGGACTGAAATCTGGAAATGAGGGTGGGGGATTGTTCACTGTTTAATCTGAGATGTTAGGGACTGTTTTGCCACTGTTGTATCCTATCACTCACTCACTGCACACACAAAGTCCAGTCACACACACACATACACCTTTCCCTCTCTCTTCACTGTTTGTAATTCCTGCACTATTTGACATTACACACACACACAGCTACACATCCATCACACACTGCTTTCACATACTCATGTACTCTCTCTCCCTCTCTCTCTCTCTATATATATATATATATATATATATATATATATATATATATATATATATTTTATATATATAAAATATATATTAAAAATATATATATATATATATATATTTTATATATATATATATATATATATATATATAAATATATATATATACATATATACCTATCTTAATCTTCTAAGTGTAGGTTATGTATTGTATGAATACCTATGTATTATGTGTAATGTATACTTATATGCATATATAGTACTTAGCCTAAGTATAAATAATGTTAACTCTTATGTAGGTATCTATATATATATATATATATATATATAAGGTAATGTGGTGTTCCTATATAAGTTATTAATGTATTGTGAATACCTAGATATATGTTTAACAATGTGTATGTGTGAATTAGTTGACCTAGTGATGTATAGGAGTGCTAAGCTAGACTTGTTTAGACTAAGGTAGACTAGTTTAGACTCGATTAGACTTGGTTGACCTAGTTTGACTTCTAGGGTTGACTAGACTTGACCAAGAGTTGACTTTGGCCTAGATTGACCTAGAATCATGTAGAATGCATAGTAGAACCATATTTTACCATTTTAGACTTGTTGTGACTTGTGCTGTTCTGATTAGGAGCCAGGCACCACTCCTCGGACAGTACTTTCCTATTGGACACTCAGATACCATACGAGTACATTCTCTGATCATTTCATATCTTGCTTAGAATTATTTCCTGCATTAAATTACTTTACTTGTACTGTCACGTTGGTCACACGGATTGGTACAATACGGATCCCTACTTGAGATGTTATCCTTAGGGAGCATCGGGTACTACATGTTCTGTGCGTTTCACTTACATGTCGTATCACTATGCTTCACAGGTTATTCGATCACTTGTGACATATACTCTTATGATCACATAGTCTCCTAGAATCCCCATTTTTGGTACTACTATGTACCACCCTTTGGGGGCTTATCACCTTTCGGAGGCTTACCACCCTTCGGAGGCTTATCACCTTTCGGAGACTTACCACCCTTCGGGGGCTGTACATAGTATCATAACATAACCTGTTTGGATCCTTGTGTACTGATTGGGGGTACGGGGGAGAAGAAGTAGACATGTGAATAATACCCAAGTAGTATCTTATCAGAATCTCTTCCATAGTGTCTTATCAGAATCTCCTATGCCATTTACATGTCTATATTATACTCTGACTCACTAGCCACATGTTAGCTCTTTATTTATAGTAGATATTTCTATTACAGTTTTTTTCTCTGTTTACATACTGCACTTCTTTCAATACTCGTATCTTACTTTACTGCATGATTATATCTTCTAACCTGCTATGAACTGTTGAGATGTACTGTACTCGCTCCTGTCCTGACTGGACCTGTTGAAAATATTATAGAGGACGAGGAGGATGCTTGCCCGGACACTTACTACGGGGCAGCCTTAGATGACACCTGCGAGCTGGACCCTCAGGAGGACCCAGCTCTAGCTTAGGATATCACCCCGATTGCCTAGACTAGAATTGTTAGGCTTATCTATCTTTTATGTAGTCATGGGACATGTTTAGCTAGACTTTATTTGGAGTTCAGAGTTGTATATATTCTTTCATTCTGTATCTGAGACCATGTACTTTTGGATATTGCTGGGATTATCTTAGACTACTTTTCATCTATTTATTTCCTTGAGTTCTATTTCATATCGTGATATCTCTTCCTTAGTTGTGATTGAGTTTTACTGCTATGTCACCCCCATTCGGGGAGTATAAACTGTTTAGAGATATATTGCTAGTTGATTGTTGACCTAGGACAGCGTTCTACCGCCGACACTGCGGCGTAGGCTGGGCGTTGCTACGTTCTCGTACCCTCACAGGGGGTGCGGGTCGTGACAATGACCTAGAGACTAACCATGACCAAGGGAGCCTAGTCATGTGATTAAAATATCATATTACTACTTTTTAGCCTAAGGGTATGTAACACCCACTTTTCTAAAATGAGGATAATTTTGAACTTTTGTAAAAGTTTATTATTTAATAATAGAATTTATGATTCATGGGAATTTTTAATTAATTTAATACTATTTAAAATTGGTGAATTATAATTTTGATGTATTAGCAAGTGAACTATAGAACTGTTGAGTCTAGAGACTAACCATGACCATGGGGACCTAACCATGTGATTAGAATGACTATTTACAACTTTTTAGGCTAAGAGTATTTTGGTCATTTTGTGACTTTCAAATTATTTAGTATTTTGATTAATTGGTGAATTTTAGATTATTTTAACAATATTTAAATTGAAGTATTATGATTTTAGTCATTTTTATACTTTAATATTTTGGGAAAATTTTATAATCTTAATATTGTTTTTATTGGATTTGTTTAGTCGGGTTTGAGTTTTATCTCGTTCCGACTTGTGTTAGTGACCCGGGTAGCTTAAACTCTAGATGGGACCCAATATTAAGTTAAACATGGCCCACAAAACCCAACATTTAAGTTAGTTAGTTAGACTAATTTTTACCATGTTAGAATAGTTAAGTTAGAGACTCAAAACTAGATCCTTTTGACCCCAAACTTGAACCTAGTCTAGACTTAACCATATGAGACTAGAGAGGGGCAATTAGGATATTTTCTATTAGCCCTAATGGACTTTTTATGGCAGCCACCTTTAGGAGAGAATGATTCATTTCATTCATTACAATCTTGCCTCTTTTATTTTCCTTTTGTTCTTTTCTAATTTTAAGAGCCTTCCCTTTGATTTGATCTCCAAATCGAATCATTACTTCACCAAATCTTTCCTCAATCATTTCTATTCTCCAAGGTAAGGGTGCTACCAAGGATTAGAAGAGAAGTGCAAGGAGGAGTGTCCACTTTGAAGGATCTTCGTATCGGGGCCGTGTCCTAAAGGATTTTATTGGAATTCCACTCCCAATAGTTAAAACCTATCCTCTAAATCGATTTCCTTTGTATTTAAATTACTTTTAAATCCGTAGGATCTATCCTCATGCATGTGTCCCCTTTAGATTCAAATTTGAGGCCATTTGGAGCTCTCTTGAGAATTTTAGATATCTGTCTTGTGTCCTACTTGATAGATCCCCAAATTAGGACACCCCATGTGTATGTATGTATGATAATAGTTTAAATAGATATTTAAATTCAATTTTAGAATGGTTAGAGAGTGGATTGATCTTAGCTAGGATGGTCAGAATGAGTTTCATTTGGATACCTATGTTGGTATCCAAGTATCTTGGCCTACATGTATTTTTTTTTTTCCAAAACAACTCAAATTCGTCATAATATTCATCCACATTTTTTTTAACCAAAGCAAATTAGAAATATCATAACTTTTAGCTTAGAATTCCGTTTAATCTCTTATTTTTTTTAAAAGAATCGTATCGAAGTTACCTTTCCAAATATATATTTTAATAAGCCAAATTCTTTCTAAAACTTTCTATAGAACTATTTGAGTGTCAGCTGTAAGAAAGACGAACGCGTTTCGGTATTTTTGCGATTTTGGGAGCTCCCAGACACGAAAATGCGATCCATTTGAAGTTTCGGAAAGCTAACACGAAGGACTACAACATACTTTAATCCTACAATTTAGTGAAGGTCCAATTGGTACAGTATTGATTTTAAGTAGAAGAGTGACTATACGACATAGACATTTTGTGTAGAGCCTATGTAGTATGGATATTAAATGAATATAGAGTATGTAATGCATAATATGTTAGATGAATGAAATGATATATATATATGATATGTATCCTCTTTACATTAATGTATATATATGGTTGAATGCAAGCATGTAGGAATGCAATCAATGTAATGTCTGTAAGCAATGCATAAATGCATGAATGAAAGAATGATATACAATGTATGCATGAAAGTATATAATGAATGCTAGATATGAATGCAAGGTATACATGTAATGATAGATATAAATGCATAATGTATACGTAATATAATGCAATATATAATGCTAGCATGTATGGTAATGTAGAATATATGATACAAGCATGTATATGTCTACTGTTTTTCCTTTTCTTTACATTTTTCCTTTTCTTGCCTTTCTATTTCAGTTTTTTTTCTTTTTTTCCCCTCTTCTATTTTTACATGTTATATTCAATGTATATAATGTATAGATGCATGTAAGTATGTAATATGCATGAATGATATGTATATAATAAAAATAAGTATATGTATGCAACTTAATGATATATGAATGGATATAATGAATTAACTGAAGTATGCATATGGGATATGAAAAAATAATATATATATATATATATATATATATATATATATATATATATATATATATATATATATATATATATATATATATATATATATATATGTGTGTGTGTGTGTGTGTGTTAAGGTAATGTAATGTATGTATTCACATATATTTTGAGTTAAATATATGAGTTTGTATGCATATATTATATGAATGCAAGTATGTAGGAATGAATGTAATATAATGTAGAGTATGCATATATGAATACAATGTATGCAAATATATAATGTATTCAAATATGTATGTATGCATCTATGTAGGTATGTATAGGTGCATGAATGAATGCAAGTATGCATATATGATATGTATGTAGGCATGTATGTAATGTATGTATGTATATATGATATATATGTTTGCATGTATGTAATGTAAGCATGTATGAATGTATACATGTATGTTGTGTATCCATGTATGTATGTGTGGATACATGATTCATGTATGTATATAATGATAACATGAGTGAATGAATGTATAAATGCATGAATGAATGTCATATATGAATGAATGAATCAATCAAAGGTATAAGTAAAATATAATGTATTGTAATGAATGTTAACATATATAATGTATAAAAGAATGTATGTAAATGTGCATGAATGTATATATCTATGTAATTATGTAAATATGCATGATGTAACATATGTCTATATATATAAATATGTATGTAATGTGGATATGCATGTATGTATGAAGGTATGTATTTATATATAGTATCTATTTTATATTATACATTGTTGTGGTTCACATTGCCTTGTGATTGTGTGAGTGTTAGCCTAGGCTTGGTTAGGCCTAGTGAGACTTGTTACACTTGTTTGGGCTAGGACTTGACCTAGTTGACCTAGTTTGACTAGTGTGGTTGACTAGAGTTGACCAAGGTTGACTTTAGCCTAGATTGATCCCAAACATCATGTAGATGCATTATAGCAGTCTATTCTACTATTTTGGACATGTAGTGACTTGTACTGATCTATAGGAGCCAGACACCACTCCTCGGACAGTATATTCTCTTCAGATATTTACGATACCAGACGAGTACATTCTCTGATCATTTTATATCTTGTTTAGGATTATATTTCATGCTTTAGATTACTTTACTTGATGCTGACACGTTGGTAACACGGATTAGTACTATATGGATCTTGTCGTGCGATGCTATCCCCTTAGCGGATACATCGGGTATTTTATGTTCATGTACTTTATCATGAGCATCGTGTACTCCTTGTGTTCGTGTTATTCGTGTACAAAGTGTAAAATCGTGTATACTCATGTTCTCAAATGATCATCGTGTACAACTATATTTCGTGTGCAATAACATAACTTGACTGGATCCTTGTGTATTGATTGGGGACGGGGGAGTAGAAGTGGTTATGTACTCAATCTTGTAGCTTACTCGTGTACAACCTCTGTAGATTACTCGTGTACAACATCGTGCTGTTTACATAACCATCTTGTACTCTGAATCACTAGCACTGATTAGTTCTCTTATATATTGTAGCTATTTGCTTACAGTCTCTCTTTTACATCATGTTGTTCTTTCAGTTTTATGTATATTACTCTCTAGCATGTTTATATTTTCTAACCTGTTATGATTTGTTAAAATGTATTGTACTCGCTCATATCCTGACTGGACATGTTAAAAATATTACAGAGGACGAGAATGAGGCTCTGGTGTCTACCTATTATGGTGCAGCTATAGACAATACTTGTGACTTGGACCAACTTGCAGTAGAGGATCTGCCACCAGTGGTTTTGACTGCCAGCTTAGACTCTTACATTGTCTTTCTCATTAATATATTATTGTATATATTGGGAGTTTGTTTTATCTGGATGTTTGTGGAGATGTTATCATAGACACTCAGACTTCTATCTATTGTATCTCTTGTGTGGATTCGTTTATATCTATCTATCTTATCGTATTCTACCTTAGTTGTGATTGAGACTGTATTCTGCTATGTCACCTCCATTTGGAGTGTATATACTGTACAGGTACCTTATATTGTTAGATAATTGACCTAGGACAGCGTTCTATCGCCGACACTGTGTCGTAGGCTGGACGTACCCACTTCTCGTGCCCTTACTTTAGGGTGCAGGTCGTGACACATTTTTAGTGGTGGCCCATGCAGGTCGAGTTAATGTAGTGGTATTCGAACTAGAGTATCACTACAGCCTGCAGTAGGATTAGGATACATTGTTGAAGGTACTCAATCACGGTTAGGATTCCTTGAGAGATTCCTGGGATGACCCTTGAGAATCTTATTTTAACTTAGATTTGAAATCTCTTTTTCCCTTGATTTGATTCACCCTTACTTCCTGTTATTGAATTTGATTTTGATGGATTATTGTTGAATTTTGAATCTTGTTGTTAGTTGTTGAATTTGAGTTTATATATATATATATATATATATATATATATATATATATATATATATATATATATATATATACATCTTTTTGGAATTAAGGTATAACCTGATAACATACTTGATAAGGACAGTAAGAAAGGTAAAAGTCTACTTTATTTATGGAGTTTAGAATTTATCGCAGTCATATTTGCTAGCATGACAAGGACGTAGAGCCTGATTTAGATATACTTATCCTAGTTATGAAATCTAGATTTTCTTGCAGCCATACCGGATGGCGTGGTAAGAATTCTAGATAACATGACTATAGGGTGTATACCTTCATTATGGACTCTATTGTTTATTGTAGCTATCCTTGCTGGCGTGGCAAAATTCTGACAACATGATTTCAGGAAGACGTGTATGGTATCAGATTTTATCTTAAATGGGTTCATTTCTTTTTAACAGTTGATAAAGAACAGATTTTATCATTATTTCTTTCTTGCCATTATTTCTTATATTTTCATTTTTAAAAAAATAAATAAAACTATCATGATTATATCAATCACATGTCTCCTATCTAATTCTGTCAGCTATAATTTGAAACCCTTGAATCTCCATATCTTTTCACCTTCGAAAGGTCGAGGAAGTAACGTAAATTATCTAACTCAGAAAAGACTTGATTTGTTATCTTGTGATAATCTTGCTAGGGGTATATATGATGGAACTTGATATAGGTTTGGGATAGAGATACGGCTGAATTTGAGGATGAAATCAAGAGAGTTATATTGTCAATTTAGGAACAATCATACTTAGAGAAATCTTTTGGGTATGAATAATTCATAGATGTATTTCATAACTAATGAGGATATTCGAGGTCAACTTAGTTTCGAGAACTTGGATAAATTTTAGTTATTGATTCTTGAGACGTTACACTTTAAGGCTATAATGTTAAATTTAGAAATTTAGTAATAGAGAAAAGATTTTAACTATATGTAATGATGATACGAAATTGAATAAGATATTGTAAGAAATGGCAAGAAACAGAAAGAACACAAAAATTTTGAGTTATATAAAATATAGAAATTTTGTGAAAATTTTAAATTTCAGGAGAATAATATTGAAGGTATACGTTGAAGGAAATATGAAGGTTGAATTTATAATGAAGAATAAGTTTTGTAAGGCCTAGTGGGTTTAGATTTAAATAATACAAGGAGAGTAAATTGAATAAGTTCAAGGATTACATAAAACTTGATTTAGAGGCTTTGGATCCAATTTAGGACAAGGTGGAAGAATTTAGATTTATGATGATTAAGTGGTCAGTTTTGATTCCTAGTAAGAAGGGTATGCTTCATGAATAATGTTTCGGAACTTAGAAATTTAGCCTATGATGATCATGGCAAGGTCAAATCTTTATGACGGAAGGATATAATTTTGATGGTAGTCATATAAAGGTTGATTTTATATTGGGACTTGTGAGATAAAAATATGATTGGCAAATGATAAACTTGATAGTATCAGAGAGAGATGATTAACTTGACTTTCCTATGAAATCTTTTCTCTTATTTTTTCCTTTAAAAGGAGAAATTTGACTTATTCTATATCTTTGAATCACCATTTAAAAGTTTTTAATATCATTGAATCCTAGCTCCCTTAATCACAACCAATCGACTTTGATCATCTTTTCTTATCATATTAATATCTTGGGTCATACTCAATTGAATTAAATTTAATTGTGACCTGAATCTCCATCCTTGTATGCTCGTGCTCAGACTTCGATGACCTTGTCCTCCATATTGCCTAAATCTTGATTACCCAGAATTGATCAACTTAGATCGTATCGAGACTAAATTTTCTTAATATATATGTTGTGATTGGATTTCAATGCTATTGACTTTCGTTCTTTAAACTTTTAATTTTGATTTTTCTTTGAATAATACCCCTTTATAGATAACTACTAGTTATCTTTATTTTATTTTTGATAATTACTAGTTTTTATATAGGATGGTAGACTGTCTTACAGCCTTGATGATTTATTGTTTCTGTAACTTTTTTAGTTTAGCACCCCAGATTGCTTGTATGTTTTGATACCCTATAACCGTTTTGGTTTAGCATGACTAATATACCTAGATGAGTCTTTCAACTTCCATCGTATGCCATGACCCTGTATGCCATTCTTTTAAATTGTATGATTTAGGTAAGTTCTGAGACTTTGATTGTTGGGGATGAGACTCTAGAAGAAGTATGACCATCTTAATTTCGAGGACAAAATTTTCTAAGGAGGGTAGACTTGTAACACCCACTTTTCTAAAATGAGGGTAATTTTGAACTTTTGTAAAAGTTTATTATTTAATAATAGGATTTATGATTCATGAGAATTTTTAATTAATTTAATACTATTTGAAATTGGTGAATTATAATTTTGATGTGTTAGCTAGTGAACCATAGAACTGTTGGGCCTAGAGACTAACCATGACCATGGGGACCTAACCATGTGATTAGAATGACTATTTACAACTTTTTAGGCTAAGGATATTTTGGTCATTTTGTGACTTTTAAATTATTTAATATTTTGATTAATTGATGAATTTTAGATTATTTTACTAATATTTAAATTGATGTATTATGATTTTGGTCATTTTTTATATTTTAATATTTTGGGAAAATTTTATATTTTTAATATTGTTTTTATTGGATTTGTTTAGTCGGGTTTGAGTTTCGTCTCGTTCCGACTTATATTAGTGACCCAGGTAGCTTAAACTCTAGATGGGACCCAATATTAAGTTAGGCATGGCCCACAAAACCCAACATTTAAGTTAGTTAGTTAGACTAATTTTTATCATGTTAGAATGGTTAAGTTAGAGACCCAAAACTAGATCCTTTTGACCCCAAACTTGAACCTAGTCTAGACTTAACCATATGAGACTAGAGAGGAGCAATTAAGACATTTCTCATTAGCCCTAATGGACTCTTTATGGCAGCCACCTTTAGGAGAGAATGATTCATTTCATTCATTACAATCTTACCTCTTTTATTTTCCTTTTGTTCTTCCCTAATTTTAGAGAGCCTTCCCTTTGATTTGATCTCCAAATCAAATCATTCCTTCACAAAATCTTCCCTCAATCATTTTCGTTCTCCAAGGGAAGGATGTTACCAAGGATTGGAAGAGAAGTGCAAGGAGGAGTGTCTACTTTGAGGGATCTTCGTATCGGAGCCGTGTCCTAAAGTATTTTATTGGATTCCACTCCCAATAGGTAAAACCCATCCTCTAAATCAATTTTCTTTGCATGTAAATTAGTTTTGAATCCGTAGGATCCATCCTAATGCATGTGTCCCCTTTAGATTCAAATTTGAGGCCATTTGGAGCTCTCTTGAGAATTTTAGATATGTGTCTTGTGTCCTACTTGATAGATCCCCAAATTAGGACACCCCATGTGTATGTATGTATGATAATAGTTTAAATAGATATTTAAATTCAATTTTAGAATGGTTAGAGAGTGGATTGATCTTAGTTAGGATGGTTAGAATGAGTTTCATTTGGATATTTATGTTAGTATCCAAGTATCTTGGCCAACATGTATTTTTTTTTGTCCAAAATAACTCAAATTCGTCATAATATTCATCCACGTTTTTATTAACTAAAGCAACTTAGAAATGTCATAACTTTTAGCTTAGAACTCCGTTTAATCTCCTCTCTTTTTTAAAAGAACCGTATCGAAGTTATCTTTCCAAATATATTTATATTTTAATAAGCCAAATTCTTTCTGAAACTTTCTGTAGAACTATTTGAGTGTCAGTTGTACGAAAGACGAATGTGTTTTGTTATTTTCTCGATTCTGGGAGCTTCCGGACACGAAAATACGATCCGTTTAAAGTTTCGAAAAGCTAACACGAAGGGCTACAACAAATTTTAATCCTAGAATTTAGTGAAGGCCCAATTGGTACAGTATTGGTTTTAAGTAGAAGAGTGACTATACGACATAGACATTTTGTGTAACCTATGGGCCTATGTAGTATGGATATTAAATGAATGTAGAGTATGTAATGCATAATATGTTAGATGAATGAAATGATATATATATATATATATATATATATATATATATATATATATATATATATATATATATATATATATATATATATATATATTTATATATATATATATATATATATATATATATATATCCTCTTTACATTAATGTATATATATGGTTGAATGCAAGCATGTAGGAATGCAATCAATATAATGTATGTAAGCAATGCATAAATGCATGAATGAAAGAATGATATACAATGTATGCATGAAAGTATATAATGAATGCTAGATATGAATGCAAGGTATACATGTAATGATAGATATGAATGCATAATGTATACATAATGTAATGTAATATATAATGATAGCATGTATGGTAATGTAGAATATATGATGCAAGCATGTATATGTCCACTGTTTTTCCTTTTTCTTATATTTTTCCTTTCCTTGTCTTTCCATTTCAGTTTTTCCCTTTTTTTCTCTTCTATTTTTACATGTTGTATACAATGTATATAATGTATAGATGCATGTAAGTATGTAATATGCATGAATGACATGTATGTAATAAAAATAAGTATATGTATGCAACTTAATGATATGTGAATGGATATAATGCATGAACTGAAGTATGCATGTATATGGGATATGAAGAAATGATATATATATATATATATATATATATATATATTTATAAATATATATATATATATATATATATATATATATATATATATATATATATATATTATATATATATATATATGTGTGTGTGTGTGTGTGTGTGTGTGTGTGTGTGTGTGTGTGTGTGTGTGTTAAGGTAATGTAATGTATGTATTCACATATACTTTGAGTTAAATATATGAGTTTGTATGCATATATTATATGAATGTAAGTATGCAGGAATGAATGTAATATAATGTAGAGTATGCATATATGAATATAACGTATGCAAGTATATAATGTATTCAAATATTTATGCATCTATGTATGTATAGGTGCATGAATGAATGCAAGTATACATATATGATATGTATATAGGCATGTATGTAATGTATGTATGTATACATGATATGTATGTATGCATGTATGCAATATAAGCATGTATGAATGTATACATGTATATTGTGTATCCATGTATGTTTGTGTGGATACATGAATCAAGTATGTATATAGTGATAACATAAGTGAATGAATGTGTAAATGCATAAATGAATGTCATATATGAATGAATGAAAGAATCAAAGATATAAGTAAAATATAATGCATTGTAATGAATGTTAACATATATAATGTACAAATATATATATGTAAATATGCATGAATGTATATATCTATGTAATTATGTAAATATGCATGATGTAACATATGCCCATATATATAAATATGTATGTAATGTGGATATGCATGTATGTATGAAGGTATGTATTTATATATAGTATCTATTTTATATTATGCATTGTTGTGGTTCACATTGCCTTGTGATTGTGTGAGTGCTAGCCTAGGCTTGGTTAGGCCTAGTGAGACTTGTTAAACTTGTTTGGGCTAGGACTTGACCTAGTTGACCTAGTTTGACTAATGTGGTTGACTAGAGTTGACCAAGGTTGACTTTAGCCTAGATTGACCTCCAAACATCATGTAGATGCATTGTAGCAGTCTATTTTACTATTTTGGACATGTAGTGACTTGTACTGTTCTATAGGATCCTGACACCACTCCTCGGACAGTATATTCTCTTCAGATATTCTGGATACCAGGCGAGTACATTCTCTGATCATTTTATATCGTGTTTAGGATTATATTTCCTGCTTCAGATTACTTTACTTGATGCTGACACGTTGTTAACACGGATTCGTACTATATGGATCTTGTCGTGCGATGTTATCCCCTTAGCGAATATATCGGATATTTTATGTGCGTATACTTTATCATGAGCATCGTGTACTCTTTGTGTTCGTGTTATTCGTGTACAAATCGTATGAAATCGTGTATACTCATGTGCTCACATGATCATCGTGTACAACTATACTTCGTGTGCAATAACATAACTTGACTGGATCCATGTGTATTGATTGGGGGCGGGGGAGTAGAAGTGGTTATCTACTTAATCTTGTATCTTACTCGTGTACAACCTCTGTAGATTACTCGTGTACAACATCGTGCCATTTACATAACCATCTTGTACTCTGAATCACTAGCACTGGTTAGTTCTCTTATATATTGTAGCTATTTACTTACAGTCCCTCTTTTACATCATGTTATTCTTTCAGTTTCATGTATATTACTCTCTAGCATGTTTATATTTCCTAACCTGTTATGATTTGTTGAGATGTATTGTGCTCGCTCATGTCCTGACTGGGCCTGTTGAAAATATTACAGGGGACGAGGATGAGGCTCTGGTGTCTACCTATTATGGTGCAGCTATAGACAACACTTGTGACTTGGTCCCACTTGCAGTCGAGGATCTGCCACCAGTGGTTTAGACTGCTAGCTTAGACTCTTATCTTGTCTTTCTCATTGATACATTATTGTATATATTGGAAGTTTGTTTTATCTGGATGTTTGTGGAGATGTTATCATAGACACTTAGACTTATATCTATTGTATCTCTTGTGTGGATTCGTTTATATCTATCTATCTTATCGTATTCTACCTTAGTTGTGATTGAGACTGTATTCTGCTATGTCACCTCCATTCGGAGTGTATATACTGTACAAGTACCTTATATTATTAGATGATTGACCTAGGACAACATTCTACCACCGACACTGCGGCGTAGGCTGGACGTACCCACTTCTCGTGCCCTTACTTTAGGGTGCGGGTCGTGACATAGTACTTTGGTCATTTTGACAATTTTATGAAATTATAAATTACATTAATTAAATATGTGCTAATTGTTTATTTGAGACTTGACCTAGAATCTTAGTCTAATCTAGATTAGCTTTGAGCATAGAGTCTTGATTAGGATAACCTAGTAATGACAAGATTAACAATATCTAGATATTTCATAGTAGGATATTTACCCCTTAGGATATTTGTGAAAAAGAAAGCCTTATGACTAATTGAACCAATAGGAAGGCTAGAAATTGGGTGGACAAGCCCTAGCCACTCATCTACATGTAAAACTAACCATAATTCATCTAATGACCAGCCATCAAGTGCCCCCTCCCTTCCTATAAAGAATCCTTAAGCAAACCCTTGCCTCTTTTTACCTCTACATAGAACCCTAAGTGTTCTTCCCCAAATTAGAGAGCTTTCATCTTTGATTTGATCTCCAAATCCTTACATCCCTCCACCAAAACTTCCATCCAAGCTTCTCATACTACCAAGGGAGGGTGGTAGCAAAGCTTTGGAGCAAAGTACAAGGAGGAGTGTCCTTTTTGGAAGATCTTCATGTCAGAGCCGTATCCTTGGAAGTATCATTGGGATTCCACTCCCAATAGGTAAAACTAACCCTCTAAATTGATTTCTTATGCATATTAGTTAGTTTTGAATCCATATGATCCACCTACATGCATATACCCCATTTAGATTCAAATTTGAGGCCATTTGGAGCTCTCTTGATGATTTTAGATATGTTTCTTATGTCCTACGTGATAGATCCCAAATTTGGACACCCCATGTGTATGTATGTATGATAATAGTTTAAATAGATATTTAAATTCGGTTTTAAAATGGTTAGAGAGTGGATTGATCTTAGTTAGGATGGTTAGAATGAGTTTCATTAGGATACCTATGTTGGTATCCAAGTATCTTGGCCTACATGTGTTTCTTTTGTCCAAAATAACTCAAATTCATCATAATATTCATCCACATTTTTATTAACCAAAGTAACTTAGAAATGTCATAACTTTTAGCTTAGAACTTCGATTTATCTCCCTTTTTTTTAAAGAACCGTATCGAAGTTAGCTTTCCAAATATAAACTTTAATAAGCCAAAATCGTTCTAAAACTTTCTGTCGAACTATTTGAGTGTCAGCTGTCCGAAAGATAAATACGTTTCGGTGTTTTTGCGATTCTGGGAGCTTTCGAACACGAAAATGCGATCCGTTTGAAGTTTGGAAAGCTAACACAAAGGGCTATGACATACTTTAATCCTAGAATTTAGTAAAGGCCCAATTGGCATAGTATTGATTTTAAGTAGAAGAGTGACTATACGGCAAAGACATTTTGTGTAACCTATGAGCCTATGTAGTATGGATATTAAATGAATGTAGAGTATGTAATGCATGATATGTTAGATGAATGAAATGATATATATATATGATATGTATCCTCTTTATATTAATGTATATATATGGTTGAATGCAAGCATGTAGGAATACAATCAATGTAATGTATGTAAGCAATGCATAAATGCATGAATGAAAGAATGATATACAATGTATGCATGAAAGTATATAATGAATGCTAGATACGAATGAAAGGTATACATATAATGATTGATATGTATGTATGTATACATAATGTAATACAATATATAATGATAGCATGTATGGTAATGTAGAATATATGATGTAAGCATGTATATGTCCACTGTTTTTCCTTTTTCTTACATTTTTCCTTCCCTTTCCTTTCCATTTCAGTTTTTTCCCCTTTTTTCCCTCTTCTATTTTTACATGTTGTATACAATGTATATAATGTATAGATGCATGTAAGTATGTAATATGCATAAATGACATATATGTAATAAAAATAAGTATATGCATGCAACTTAATGATATGTGAATGGATATAATACATGAACTGAAGTATGCATGTATATGGGATATGAATGAATGATATATATATATATGTGTTAAGGTAAAGTAATATATGTATTCACATATATTTTGAGTTAAATATATGAGTTTGTATGCATGTATGCAAGAATGAATGTAATATAATGTAGAGTATGCATATATGAATATAATGTATGCAAGTATATAATGTATTCAAATATGTATGTATGCATCTATGTAAGTATGTATAGGTGCATGAATGAATGCAAGTGTGCATATATGATATGTATGTAGGCATGTATGCAATATATGTGTAACGTCCCAGTCCCAAAATACTTAGGCGTAGGTACGTATCCATGCCAGCTGTATACATACGAAGTATACTCCAATGTATGGATCCCCGTATGTATACATAAGCTGTAAAATACAGTAAAACCATGATAACTAAATCTCATCCACAACAATAAAGAATAATATTATAATCAACTCAAGAATTTGTCATTTATACATGTAGTTTGGCGGAGACAAATCCACGACCAACTATTTTAAAAGAAAGAAATATACAAGGAAATGATATCTAAAAATGACAAGACGAACCGAAGGCAATCATCTTCGAAGGAATGGAGAAGATCACGGCCTTGGCTAGGACACCTGCGAAAAGTCACAAAGCACACACCTGACGAGATAACCAGGTCCTCAGAGGGACGTAACAAGATACAATAAACATGCCATATAAATATTGAATATAAATTATGCCACAATTAAAGAAAGTGACAAGACATAAATAGGTAACCTAACCATACTAAAGTGATCATGCAGTTGAGAAACAATCCTTCAACGCATGAGCCCTGGCTGTAAATGGGATCGGCATAGTCCCCATATAGGGCACCAGGGGCCTACGTCCGTAACGTCCGAAGATCGTCAGAGGGCATCATGTGCAAGGGGGTACGTCCATCACGCTATGGAAACGTCAGAGGGCACCTGGAGCCTGCGTCTCCGGAGGAGCGCACAAGTAAGCAGGGAAGTGCAAAGAAGCCATACGTCATGTATTGTTCTCCCCACCCAATGTACCTGTCAAGTCGCATCCACGACCATGTACCTCTACTAACTGCTAAGTCTCCTAACACGCCTCTATTAGCAGTTAGCCCTAACGTATGCGCATGGGGGATCAACCCACACGCAAGAACCTCTATATGCTACTCATCTCACACATTCTCGTGGTACAACTGTGTCAAGGTATATGCGATACACTATAGATGGTAGTCCCTTAACTCTAGGTTCATGTGCAACCAAATGATAGTAACAAAGTAAACTAATAATCACTGAGCATGTAGTAAATCAAGAACTGTAATAACTGGAAATAATGAACAGTGATATATAAATAAATGCAGAGTGAATACAAACAGTATAATGGCAAGGTATCTTGCCTGATTCCGTGCTGTAAATATTAAACACCGCTCCCGCGTCCACGCCTCCGGAACCCGACACTCCTAGATAATTAATTAACTAAATTAAGTCACTACTCATGAAACTTACGATACGACTTAATTAGTCAAAGTAATATGTTAAAATTATATTCAATCTCTCGTGGAACCATTTAGATCCATACAATCATACACAGATTCTGCGAGACATCGAAACACAGTTTTTAGGGTTTCTAACTTTTAATTAGTCGGTTATGCCCCTACTTCAATACATACTTAAAAATCATATAAAAATCATAAAAATAATATCTAAACTAATTTTTTACAGATTTATCTCTAAAATTCCAGAATTAGTACTTCTAAAGACATTTACGACTGGTTGATTACTAAGTCAGCTAATCTAGCCGAAACTCGCCCGAAATATATTTAATGACTCAAAATTGCTAAAATAACAAAAAAAAATATTTTAAACAGCAATAAAATACTTTATTTCATAAAATAATATCAGAGGTACTAGGGTTGAGTTATACTACAAGTTTGGGATATTCTAGGTCAGCCGGTTACCCGAAATTAGCTAGTTTTGACCTACAATTTTTTCGACCAGATTTGAGTTGCTAAAATCATGGAAAAATACTTAAAAATCCTAATTTATGTATATGAACACACATAAAATTTAGTTTCAAAAATATGCACCAATAACTCATAGTTCCTTCACAATGGGGTTAATTTTGATCCTACCGACACATGAATATTATGCCTATATTTTATGAAATCTTTAAGGATAATTATACCTAATAAAAGCCATCAAAATATAATTTTTACAGAATTAATAACATATTTTTTACAGAATTTTAGCAAGGATTTTTAGAAGAAAAGATTAGGGTTCTTACCAAAGATTCTTGCTAGAAAGGGTGATGATGACTTCTCTTCACCAAAGCTCCAATATTTTTTGCTATCATTGCTTGCTAATCCTCTCTTGGTGAGTATGGGAGAGTTTATAATGGCTATAGAGGATTGGATGGGGGAGATGGAGTTTTTAGGGTTTGTTTTGAGGGGTTTCGGGGATGTATGGTGGAGGAGATGAGTTTTTGTGAAGGATGGAGAGATGTGCAATAGAGGAGATGATGTATGGAGACAATGGAGAGTTTGTTGCTGCCAAAATTATGGAGAGGGAGAGGGTTTTAGTCGGCCAAAGGTGAGGGAGAGAAAGATTAGGATTTGGTTAAGATTTGGGATAAGTTGGTATATTTAAACGTATCCTTAAATGAATTTTAAGCAATCTAGGATTTAAATCCTATTTAATTTGATGTATTCGGCCATGGGGGGTTGCTTGGCCGAAATTATCATGGTGGGGGTCCACTTGGCATGATTTGGTTGTTTGGTGAGTTGGCAAGTTGATTGGATTGAGGATTTAAAAAGGGGTTTCCTAATATAGAACTATTTAATTCTATCTATGTAATTACACTACAAAATCTGAATTAAATACAAATAAATATAATTATTAATATTTATTAATGCCCAACATGCCTACATAGGGTTGGGTTTGGCTCGGAAGAGGTTTGGGAAGGTTTGGTGCAACCGGGTCTCCTAAAAAGTCATAAAGGCTTTCTTAACTAATTAATTAAATAAAAATATAAATTGTGCCATAATTTGAATGGTTAACATGCAAGAGATTACAATATGACCATGGCATTCCTAACATGGCTAGCATACTAGTTAAAGCACCCGACTACGCTAGGCATGCCATACTTTCTAGTCGCCTTGCATATTCAAACTCAACCATGGCTATAGTCCTTTTATATAATATAAATAAGATAAAAAATAAATTAGAATTAAATAAAATTAAAAAATAATTTAAATATTCTTTAAATTATAAGGGATTTTATATCCTACCCAACTTATGACAATTTCGTCCTCGAAATTAAAAATAATCATAATATCAAGAATTGCAAAATTTTGTACGGTGGGAGAGTAGGTACGTCAAATTGTAGCTCTTTTTTTTGAAAGGATGTAGGGATGGTTGTCATAGAAATCCCAATTGACCTCATATTCTACAAGATGGGGTATGCTTCCTTCCAGACTCTACCCAATTTATAGAAGTTGGCCACCCGTAAAGATCGTCATCATTACAAGACTTTGAGGAGGACAATTTCAAGGGAGGAGCACGAGAATAATGGACACTTCTGACTGCAGTCTTTGATTCTAAGTGAGCCTCGATAACACCGTGACGTTCTTGGTCAATAACAACTATAAGAAAGTTACTACAATCACACATTGTCACTCTAGGGGTCATATTTTTGACAAGTTAGTAGCGACCTCTTGTTTGAATATACTAAGTTGTGTCGGTTCAGAAGGATTCGTTCTACGTCTAACATGGAAAACAAAGAAGTGAGTTTGTAAACTTAGGGAAAAAATTTTATGGCCAAGTTATGAGAATCAATGATAATTAAAGAACCCAGGCTATAGAATAGGAGTAGGCAAGTGTTTTGAAAACTCTAAGTCATAATAACTAATATGTGTGGGCTGATGTTTGGTGTTGTGTAGGAGGCATGCGCTTGCTTGTTGGAAGGCATACGTCATAGGTGTGCTACATCTTGCATAAATCTTGAGTATTCAGTTTAGTCAATAGAATGGGTCGACATTTGTATGGGTAAAATCGAATAGATCGAATTTGGGTCTCTATGGTTTGTTTTGAGGAAACAATGTGTCATACACATGGTATAATTTAAATGGAGCACTGGAAAGTTTGTTTTGTGTGGGACATATATGTCATATGAGTAGTACGACTAGTCTAGTTCGTGAATGTGAACTTTGTTGAAAGGAAAAAGGCTAGTATTGTGCTTCAATTATCAAAATCATGGTCGAGGGTGTCAAATGATACGAATATGGGTCGATGTTATGAACCATTGAATTATTAGTCTAATTGGAACCAATCATTTCCAACCACTTGCTAATTCCAAATCTAATGTTTCTTAGAGAAGCTTGCGATTTATTTGCCTCAAAAAATTTGCTATTGATTTAAACAAAAATGATTCTATTATTGACTTGAAGAATTTAGGTTGCAATCTGTTACCGTAGTTATCTAAACGCACGAGCCAAGGGATATAAATTACGAAATAAAAGATCGTTTCATAAATTCCATACAAACGGAAGAACGGTCATGATTGTAATCCCATTCTGAGAGGTAGAGTAGAATAAGTTCAACGTTCTACCCAACTTATAGAAGTTGGTTAATCGGGAAAAGCACAATAATAGGGCTTCTAAGAAGGTCAAATTTTAAGGTGGTATAGGAAGTATGAGGTATTTCCAATCGTAGTCACAGACTCTATAGGAAGTCTAGGTATTATCTATTTAATGTGGCCCATATATTAATTATGTTTGGTCAAGACGGTATGAGAGGTCTTGGTCAAGTATATCCGGAAGCAAGTTGGTACCGAGAGATGCATAACATAGGCTACCAAGAGATGCAGTTACGAAATCTATGGAAGGAGAATTAATGAGCCAAGAGGTGGGACCTACATAATAGGGGTAAGCGCCTATTTCATCAAGTTTGGTTTTATAGTCCCAATATGGCGATGGGCTATGATGGGTTTAACTGAGTCTCAATAGGTTCCCTAATTGGACTTCAATCTTTGATTGCATGAACTTTAGATTTTAATCTATGGTGGCTTGACAAAATTTTGTGAAATTTTAAACCATCCCTATTAGGTTAGGGTAATGTAGAATAGGTTCAAATTCAAGTGGTTGGGCAAATTTTACGTCGGGTTGGTAGAATAGGTTCTGTAAGTCATGAGATGCGCCTTCCATAACTTTTGTGTTTAAGTATCACACAAGGCCTCTATTGAGTGGCACACTAGTGGCATATGCGTAGAGGGCTTCGAGTAGATCGCAACCATATATTGGACCAAAAGATTTGAGTCAAGGTTGGATCTCTAACTGCAGTCCGAAAGTACATCGGTGTTATGGTAAGGGTTATCGCTAGTCCCTTTTGACCTGAAAGTCGTATCATAATAATAGAGTCCAAGGAGATATGTTTGTGTGAGACATGATATGTCTACTTGAAGGTGGACTCGTTTAAGTTTTGCGTATAAATTTTGTTAGAAGGTAACAACTAGTATTACACTTCAAATATCAAAGTCACAGTAAGGGACACCAAAAGATCTAAAAAGAAAGTAGGAGTTCACGTGTCACTAATTTATCTTACTAGTGAGAACCAATTTACCTCAATCAATCGGTGATCCCCAAATTCCTAAAAGTAAGAATGGCTTACAATCTATTCACTCTAGAGACTAGGACATGGTTTTAGGAATAATAAGGTTAGGAATATTTGAGTCGCGACATCGTACCTTGACCTTTGGTAATAATAAGTCATGATGTGATCGATAACATGATAGGGTAGTTGTGAATCAGTTTCGAGGATTGTACCCCGAGTCCTAATAAATGAAAATGATCGCATATAGTGGTACCTGAGTCGATAAGATGGAATGACCCGCTTGTCCATGGTATACGAGAGTCTATCGGTGGAATAACAAACTCTAAAGCACGTCATGGGAAAGATCCCTAACTACTAAGCCGTGAATTTCTATTTGTGTCAAACCTGCCAGACTATAGTCACAAGCGTTCTAGAGGTATTAAATGTAGTGCTCATGCATCACTTGTTGATTACTAATACAACATAATGACGGGGCATCATGCTACAGATTTTGGCTAAATTGGTGAATGTGTTGTTCTAATATTATGTCACTTCTTTGATACTAGAATTTTGTACCTAAAGCAACATCTGCTGAATCTCTAATCTTGGAATGGGTGTCTACCACAGTCCTTGTAATGCTTGTCCTTGTTTTGGTCTATTCTTCTCTGTCTAAACTGTAGGGGCCTAGTCAAGTAAGGTTTGAATTAAGGCATACGGGTTGCTAGTTAAGCCAAGAATAAAGATGAATATTTGGAGACTCATATTAAATGATTCCTAGAGATTAGATGGTCTCATAGGTTTGTAGTTTACCCAAGGGTAAGATCTTACTCATCTTTCAAGCTCAAATGACTAGAAGGTCACGATATTACTATTAGGGTCGAGGGAAGGACGAGCAACTTTAGGCAAGGTTGTAGTTATATGACTTGGCCGATGGTTGCTATACTTGTGCATATAACTACCATGGCCATGGGGATACTCTGTATTTATCTATCAAATATGAGCGTTCGTCTTTCCAATCAGTGAAAGACAAAAGCAATAAAGAGTTCAAGAACGATGTCATTGAATACAATTACGTAATTCAAAGACGAATGTGTAATTCAAGAGGAATTATCAATGCAGTCGTGGATGAGATCCCAGATACCTCTATATCTCAATCCACATGGGATAATCATATGAATAGCGAACCAAGTGCACTATGGTTGATCAGACCATTATACATTGATTGTAATTAGACAATATGCTTGTGGGCGTCCCTAGTATACATATGTCCTGAACAAGCTCGACAAAGAATAAGCTTACAAAACTAGGCTATAAATAGCATCGTCATTCATGGTAGTTTAAAGTATAAGTATGGGAGAATACGTTGAAAACAGTAATAAATAGTTCGAGTTTCACAAGGATCTACGTCTTATCCGGTGTGCTTGCGTATACAGTCGTCCTACTGGTTCTTGTATCAGGCCTTAGTTGACCAATGGGTATGGGCTACGAAATATCTATATTCTAGGTAAACATCTCGCCTACACTAGCATATAATCATTATCACTCGGTTACACTTTAATACTAGGTTAAAAGGATACGGGTGGTAGGTTGTAGTCATACTACTCAACTTATGAAGTCAACTAATAGAGTAATTGAGGAATATAACACGTATACTCGTATGAAGATAAGATAAGATTTAGCACGAAAGAAGATAAGATTTACAGTGAAAGGAATCAAGCAGAAGGAAGTCAAGATAATCGGACAAGAGTTCGAGATTTCGAATTGAGGGACGAAGTCAAGCTTGTGGATGAGATTCCTATATCCTAATCCTATATGCAGGTTCACATCGGTACAGTAACATAACCGATGTGACAAACTCGACCTGCATGGGCCACCACAAAAATATGTAACGTCCCAGTCCCAAAATACTTAGGAAAAGGTACGTATCTATGCCAGCTGTATACATACGAAGTATACTCCAATTTATGGATTCCCGTATGTATACATAAGCTGTAAAATGCAGTAAAACCATGATAACTAAATCTCATCCACAACAATAAAGAATAATATTATAATCAACTCAAGAATTTGTCATTTATACATGTAGTTGGGCGGAGACAAATCCACTACCAACTATTTTAAAAGAAAGAAATATACAAGGAAATGATATCTAAAAATGACAAGACGAACCAAGGGCAATCATCTTCGAAGGAATGGAGAAGATCACGGCCTTGGCTAGGACACCTGCAAAAAGTCACAAAGCACACACCTGGCGAGATAACCAGGTCCTCAGAGGGACGTAACAAGATACAATAAACATGCCATATAAATACTGAATATAAATTATGCCACAATTAAAGAAAGTGACAAGACATAAATAGGTAACCTAACCATACTAAAGTGATCATGTAGTTGAGAAACAATCCTTCGACGCATGAGTCCTGGCTGTAAATGGGATCGGCATGGTCCCCATATAGGGCACCAGGGGCCTACGTCCGTAACGTCCGAAGATCGTTATAGGGCATCATGTGCAAGGGGGTACGTCCATCACGCTCTGAAAAACGTCAGAGGGCACCTGGAGCCTGCATCTCCGGAGGAGCGAACAGGTAAGCAGGGAAGTGCAAAGAAGCCCATACGTCAGGTATTGTTCTCCCCACCCAATGTACCTATCAAGTCGCATTGTAAACCTCCTGAATTTTTAGGGAATTTTTAAAATTATTATTTTTTTTTTTGAAGAATAGCTTGTTAATCTATTTATTTAAATAATTAATTAATTATTTCTAATCAGGGTTTAATTTATATTGTAAATATATATATAGATGCAAGATTACTAAATATTGTTATTTGTTAAATAAATGCTGTTACATTAATTATTAAATTATTTATAAACTCTAACCAAGTTTCATATAGATTTATTATTAGATTATATTTATATCAATAATTAAATATATATAGTGTTATTATTCAATTAGTTTTATTTTTAGATTATATATATATCTATACTTATATAGATGTGGTGTTAAAATTCCTAGCAACCAAACCCATTCCTTAAGTTTAACCCTAACTTAGGCCCAACCCAGTATGGTCCTATTCATTTGGATCTCCTTCATGCATATATATATATGCATCTACTCTCAACCCTAACCCTAAACTTGCCTCCACACAAACCACCAGCCCCCCTTCATCACCTCCACCCTATCCCTCTCTCTCTCTCTCTCTCGTCTATCTCCTTCCCCCCTCACCCGGAGCCCCGCCGTCGACGACGACGGCGTTTTCCGCACCCGCGTGTAGCATCCGGCGGCCCCCTCTTCGGCGCAACCCACCCTCGTCGGCAAGCCACCCCCCTGCGGCGTGGCAAGGTAACCCCGACCCCCCGTGGCGCTGTCACGTGGATTAAATCCTCTTTGCATGCTTTAAACCAAGTTTTAATAATTAAATTCTGAATATTCAGATTATTGTAAGGATTGTTGTGATGAATAGATTGATGATTAATTAGATCTAAATGTAGGAAATCATTTGTAAATATGTAGGGGTTCTACCCTAATTTTCGTGTGATTTAATATTAATTATTGATATTTATTTATATTTAATTATGAAGTTTCAATGTTAGTAATTAATTAAATGTGTTTTCTGTTTTAATTTTTATGTAACATTTTGATTACGAAATAGAGAAAACTTTGTACATGAAAAAGTTTTTATAATTAATATAGTATTTTAAAATAATTTTTCCAGAATTTTTATAATTTAATTTATAATTATTTTATGTGAAAAATAGCGAATTTACACTGTTTAATTAATTCCGTTTTGATGCTTATTATTTAATTATTAAATAATTAAATAATATAACTTATATGGAAGATATAGATTTAATTATAAAGTAAGTTATGGAAATTTTTCCAGAATTTGATTAGTGTTTAAAATATTATATTTAGATTTATCTTGGAAGTTTTGTATTAATCAAATTGAATATTAAATATTGTTTTCAATTTATCTTATTTATTTGGTTAGTAATTAAATAATACTTATTTAATAGAAATATTTGTAATAGCATGTTATTCTGTAGAAAAATAATTCCAATATTTATTTATTATTATTTATAATTATTTGGATTTAGTTGAGTAATTTCTAGATTTATTACATAAGTTGAATATATTATATAATTAATTGTTATTAATTATATAAATATTATAAATTTTGTGAAGTGATATGATTCTGTTAGAAATGTGTAAATATGGTATTTAGGAATTTATTTTATGTATTTTAGATATATTTACGAATTTTTAAGACTTAAAAGTAATTTTGAGAATCATGTTTAGGTTTATGTAATCAATTGTGTAATAATTATTTATTGATTTAAATAATTATTAATTTTGTGTTACTACTATGAATTTAGTTTTAATTATTAAATTTAAGGTTGGTGGTGATTTATTTGGATTTATTTAGAATTATTAAGTACTTATTGTTATTATTCAACTAGTTATTTAGTAAATAGTTTAATGGTAATAATTCATTTTCTGTAAAATATATATATATAATATATATTTCTTATTCTGATATTATTTAATTTATTATTAAAATAGACTAAAAATGATTTTTAAGGATTTTTACTATTTAAGTTAGTATTATTAGGAATTGTGTATTCATGTGTGTATTAAAATGGTTGGTTAATTGATTATCATTAATTAGTTAATTAATTATTAAATATTTAGTTGTAAATAAATTTCAGAATATAAATGGTATGATAATAAGTATGGTTACCTACTTATTATTGTATAATTATTATTCATAAAAATTTGATACTAGTTAGCTAGTAGTACTAGATTAATTTAAATTATAGATTACTTAGCAATTAAATGAATTGTTTAAATTGTTTAATTAGTAATTAATTAGAGATAAATTTTGTTTAGGATTATTTGCTTCTCGGGACTCGGACTCTACTTTGGACCCAGATACTCAGTTGCTGGACACAGGCAAGTACACCTTGCTTGATTGTATATTTTTGCAGTTAGTTTATGTTACCTAGTTACTTCTCAGTTGTGTGCACGCGTCTAGTAGTAGTGGACTTATCCCGTGTATTGTGAAGGTATGTGGTACCTTCTAGCCGGACACCGTATCATACACGATCACTATATGAGTGAGTTGAGAGCATGGATTTGTGTGTCGACTGATCATTGGCACGTGAGTTCGCGTCTGGTCTAGTGGTTGGTACAGGTCTACTTATATATACTATGACGTCTTGCATATTATTTGTACCGCATATACGGTACGAATATACATTGGGTGGGGAGAGTCTACTAGTGGTGTATGAGAATTTCTGTTTCCAATGGACGCTGGATGCTCGTAGCCCCTCGTTTCTCAAATCGTAGAACGCTTGGTGGCCGTTCTTCTTCTTCTCCCCCTCTCATGTGCCACTAGAGATGTCTCGAGTGCATTTTACACATAGATGGTTAGTTTACCTGTCGTATATTGCATGATATATCCTGTCCTTGTTTGGTTGGGGAGATGTTATGTTACATTTTGTTCTAGTTATTTATATACTGCCCTTGTACTATCATGCATGTCGATTTCTTGTGTACTGTTACGTCCCTGAGGACCTGGCACCTTTCCAGATTGGGTCGAGCACAGTACCGAGGACTATGGAGATTGGAGACTTTTGCTGACGAGGACTTCAATGTTGAGCCTCGTGAGTTTTTTGAGTTCTTAGGAGATTCTGTAGTGGCTATTATTCTTTCTGGTTCAGTTGTATCTTTTAGTAGTTCGTTTATACATTTATTGGTGGATTATTTTCCATAGTCATGACTTGTAGTTTGATTCAGAGTTATTTTATTCCTTCCAGCTTTATTCTGTGATTTTTCCTGTGGATGAGATTAGTATTTACCTGCCTGTATTGTATTTAGTTGTTACTTCCGTACTACAATCGCGTATAGTCCATTAAATGGGGTTTTTCTATACGTGATCATACAGCTGGCACGCCACGTGTTCCTGGTCCCTATATATTGGAACCGGGGCGTGACACGTTTTTAGTGGTGGCCATGTAGGTCGAGGAAAATATTG
>JANAVB010011147.1:0-49251 GCA_029216955.1 Iris pallida | reverse complement strand
GCATGGATTCAAGACATCGAAGCCATTCTTGTGGCAGCCAAGGTTCCAGACGATGAGAAGGTTGATCAGGTCAAACTGGTACTGCAGGATCTGCCCGCGACTGGTGGGCATCAGAAGAAGTTGGTACAAACGCCTGTTCGTTGGACCACCTCAGTGACAGATTCAAGGCCAAGTATTTTGGCGTAGTAGCTCGTATGATCTCCAGCAGAAGTTCATCATCTCAAGCAAGCAGACAAGACCGTAGATGGGTATGCAGCAGAGTTCTACAGATTGTGCCGTTTCGCACCAGCAATGGTGGCAACGAAGCCAGAGAAAGCTATGAGGTTCCAGCAGGGACTTCATTTGGAACTATTGCAGCTTGTGGAAGGACACGACTACCAGACGTTTGACGCTATTCTGACGGCCGCTCGGAGGCACGAGCTTACCCAGCAGAGGTTGGCATCGAGGGCAGGAGGTCAGAAGAGATCTCATTCCCAGGTTGGAGGAGGAGTAATACAGTGAACATCGGCACCAGCACCCGGTGTACGTATTCATGATGCAGGAGCGCCGCGGAGGACGGCCGTGTCAACTAATACAGTGCCAGTTCGACATCAGCAGCCGAGGAACCAGCAACAGCGTCAGGGAGCACCCCAGGACTGTACATTCTGTGGGAAGGCAGGGCACACGAGGGAGGTGTGTCGGTCAGCGAATGGCTTATGCTTGAGGTATGGTAGTTCAGACCACCGTATCTCTACTTGTCCTATGATGCAGAGGCCAGGAGGGCCAGCTCAGCAGTTTCCAGCTTTGCCAGCTCCAGTGGCAACCCCGAGTGGAGGGCCAGTATTAGCAGTAAGGCCCCTAGCCCAGCGTCTACCAACGCAGGCTCAGATGTTCCGCCAGGCACAGAAAGCCGGAGGCCCTCAGAGGCAGCAACAGCATGGTCGAGAAAGGCCACAACAAGGGGCTCCGCGGGGCCAGGCTCTCACATTGACCTTGGGAGAGGCTCTAGCGTCTAGTGACGTGGTGGCAGGTAAAATTCTCGTCACCTCATTTTCTGCTGTAGTATTGTTTGATTCAGGCGCTACTCATTCATTCATCTCTGCACAATATGCTACACGGATTGGATTAGAGTTTGAGGTATTGTCGAAGAGGATGGATATACTCACCGGCAATAGGCTCGTAGAAGTTAGCAGGGTGCGCTTTTCATGTCCAGTAGAGGTGTGTGGGCATTTATTGCCTGCGTCATTGATTGAATTCCCTATAGGGAATTTTGATGTCGTTCTTGGCATGGACTGGTTGAGAGACAGTCATGCGACAATTGATTGTAGAGGAGGTAGGGTCATATTCAGCGTTCCTGGGATGGAGCAGTTCATCTTTACTCGAACCTTGAAGAATCAGGCCGGAGGCGTCATCTCAGCAGCAGTGTCAGAGCCATGACAGATTCCGAGAGTGGTCGAAGATTTTCTCGACGTCTTCCCTGATGAGCTCCCAGGGATACCCCCAGTCAGAGAGGTAGAATTTAGCATTGAGTTGAACCCTGGAACGAGGCCTATTGCAGACAGAGTTTACAGAATATCGCCGTCAGAACAGGATAAGTTGTATCAACATGAGAAAGAGTTGAAGTCTAAGGGATTCATCCGAGACAGTAAATCGCCCTGGGCCGCGCCAGTGATTCTAGTTCCCAAGAAGGATGGGTCGACGAGGATGTGCATCGACTACCGCAAGCTGAATGCAGTAACAGTGAAGAATAAGTACCCGCTACCAAGGATTGATGACCTGTTTGACCAGTTGAGCAAGGCCAGCATCTTTTCCAAGATCGATCTTCGGTCGGGATACTATCAAGTAAGAGTCCGGGAGCAAGACATACCGAAGACAGCATTCAGATCTAGATACGGGCATTATGAGTTTTTAGTAATGCCCTTTGGACTAACCAACGCCCCCGCAGTATTCATGGATTTAATGAACCGCATCTTTCTGTCGTACTTGGATAAATTTGTGGTGGTGTTCATAGATGACATTCTTGTCTATTCCGGCAGCGAAGAGGAGCATGAGAAACATCTTAGGACTGTCTTGCAGACATTGAGGGAGCATCAACTTTATGCGAAGCTCGACAAGTGTGAATTCTGGTTAGATCACATTTCGTTCCTGGGGTATGTAATTTCTGGGGCAGGAGTGTCAGTGGATCCGAAGAAGATTGAGGCCGTAGAGCATTGGCCAGTCCCGAGGACGGTTGCAGAAGTGCGAAGTTTCTTAGGACTAGCTGGTTACTACAGAAGGTTCGTGGCAGACTTTTCCAAGATCTCTGCGCCCTTAACGCATTTGACGCACAAGGACGTAGAGTTTGTTTGGTCAGCTAGCTGTCAGGCATCATTTGAAGAATTGAAGAAGAGGTTGATCTCAGCCCCGATCTTGATGCTTCCAGTAGGAGCGGGAGGCTTTACAGTATATTGTGACGCATCCGGGAAGGGTCTTGGATGTGTATTGATGCAACACGGAAAGGTGATAGCATATGCGTCTCGGCAGCTTCGAGACCATGAGAAGAATTACCCGACTCACGATTTGGAGTTAGCAGCTGTGGTGTTTTCACTCAAGTTGTGGAGGCATTATTTGTACGGAGATCGGGTAGAGATCTATACTGATCATAAGAGTTTGAAATACGTGTTCACGCAGCGAGATTTGAACATGAGGCAAAGAAGATGGTTAGAACTACTGAAGGATTTTGACTTAGATCTTCAGTATCATCCAGGCAAGGCGAATATAGTTGCAGATGCACTGAGTAGGAGAGACAGTACCTTTATCCTGACCTCGCAGAAGCATATTTTAGAAGACCTTCAGAGTATGGAAATCAAAGTAGTTTTGCCAAAGGATATAGGAAGAATGACCAGTATGCAGATTTAGTCAACCTTAGTAGAGAGGATAAGGGCAGCACAAGCAGAAGATCCACAGATTCAGAAGTTGCGGTCGGAGTGTGAATCAGGCTGTAGGAAGGAGTTAGTGATTCATGAAGATGGTACGCTCAGGTTTGGAAACAGACTCTGTGTACCGAGTGGAGACCTTCGGCAAGAAGTTATGTCCGAAGCTCATAGTTCTATTTACTCCATTCATCCAGGAGGAACGAAGATATATCGAGATATCAGGCAGTACTTTTGGTGGAATGGCATAAAAAGAGAGAGAGCGAGATTTGTATCCAAGTGTCTGGTATGTCAGTCGGTGAAAGCCGAGTAGCAGAGACCAGCAGGATTGCTACAGCCGCTTCCTATCCCAGAATAGAAATGGGAGCACATCACGATAGATTTCGTGACCGGTCTACCTAGATCCCCGGCTGGCAAGAATGCAGTCTAGGTAATAGTAGATCGACTCACGAAGGTCGCTCATTTCCTTCCCTTCCGAGTTGGACAGACTACTGAGCAGTTAGCAGAAATGTACATGAAGCAGATAGTAAGGCAGCACGGTGTTCCAGTTAGTATAGTATCAGATCGGGATACGCGGTTTACTTCCCATTTTTGGCAGAGCTTACACCAAAGTTTGGGAACCAAGTTAAGATTCAGTACTGCTTATTATCCACAAACCGACGGGCAATCAGAAAGAACCATTCAGACGTTAGAAGATATGCTACGGGCGTGTATCTTGGATTTTGGCAGATCTTGGGAGGACCACCTTCATATAGTAGAGTTCTCCTATAACAACAGCTACCAGGCTAGCATTCAGATGGCCCCGTTCGAAGCATTGTACGGAAGGAAGTGCAGGTCCCCTTTAGCATGGGACGATGTCGGAGAACGGAAGTTGTTGGGACAAGAGATGATCACGCAGACTGTGGAGATAGTTAAGTTGGTCAGAGAGCGCCTTCGAGTTGCACAGACCGACATCGTCATTGGGCAGATCAGCATCGTAGGCCCCTAGAGTTCAGAGTTGGCGACCAAGTGTTTCTGCGAATTTTGCCTACTCGGGGTATCATCAGATTTGGAACCCGAGGAAAGCTTAGTCCAAGATACGTTGGTCCTTTTAAGATTCTCGCTCGGGTAGGTGATGTGGCTTATCGACTTGCCCTTTCGCCTTCGTTAACTGGCATACATGATGTGTTTCATGTATCCCAATTACGTGGGTATGTCCCGGATCCGAGTCATGTCCTCGATCATTCTGAGTTAGTCGTTGGTACCGACCTAACTTACGAGGAACAACCCGTATCTATTTTAGACCGGCGAGAGAAGGTACTCAAGAATCGGACGATAAGCCTTGTCCGTGTTTCTTGGAACCATCACTCTCCGGAAGAGTCAACCTGGGAGCGCGAGGACGAGATCAGATCTCGGTATCCGCATTTGTTTGACTGATAAGGTATATTTTTGCACTTTATTGACACGATTTCATGCTTATCTGCACCTGCTTATTTTGCACTTTGTGATGTATGATAATAACTGCTATGATAGTTAACTTATATATGATTGTGTCTTGATTGCCCTGATTTTACTATCCTGTCTTGGCTGGAATTCCGAGGACGAAATTTTTCTAAGAAGGGTAGAGATGTCACTCCCCGATCCTGAAATACGTATTTTAATACGTAAACCGATAAATTATATTTACCTTGTATTTTTACTATATTTATTATGCTGTATTTCTTCATGTATTCCCAAAAATATTCGACAAAATATTATTTTCTAATTTATTTTCTGCATTTGGGCCTATAGTTTTGGCTCATTTGGGTAACCTATTCTTGGTTCACCAATGGTTCATCATGAACCCATGGGTCCAAGATCTATATATATAACTCATTCTCTCTCCTCTCATTTATTTCCTCCACCAACCAAATATTTCCTCCACCAACCAAGGCAAGTACCAACTTGCTCAAGAGATGGATCCATAAATGTTGTTGATGTTTTCTTACAAAATTATTTGCCAAAATATGTTCTTCTCCTTATTCTATACTAGTTTAGAACTTAAAGTTTTCCATTTTGAAGCTTTAATTTTTGTATATCTAGGTTTTAAACCATTTTCGGATCTTCTTGGTTTTGATCTAGCAAACTTCATTATTTTTAAGTTTTGATGGTTCCATGTTGTAGAGAATTTTGTTCTACCCCATTTTGACCTAAGGAAGTTCCGATTTGGGCTCCGGATGAAGGTTTTGTGTAGTTTGGAAGCCATGGTTGCTTGGCTCCTCTTCTCGGACAAGTGGAGAAGAAGAGCAGTACTTGACCGCATGAATCTTCATGCGGCAAGTCTCTGGCCGCATGGCCTTTCCAGCCGCATGAGACTCGTTCGAGCTCAGCCGCATGGAAGGTCCTTCCTAGCCGCATAAGACTTGCTTGAGTACTTGACCGCATGAATCTTCATGCGGCAAGTAATTGAGCCGCATAGCCTTGTTCAGACTCAGCCGCATGAGGCCCTGTCGCATGGACTTCATGCGGCTAGCCTTCGAGCCGTATGAGTTCTTTTGCACCCAGCTGCATATGCGCTACTGTTTTTGGGCCGCATAAAGCCCATCCATCATCCAGCCGCATAGGACTTCGTCTGATCCTAGCCGCATATGCTGTTGAACCCCGGCCGCCTGGCGATTGCTTCCTTCGCAGCCGCATAAGCTGACACCCCTTCGTCCGTATGAACCCGCCTTTCCAGCCGCATGCGCCTTGGGCTCCCTGAGCCGCATGAGCGTGCAGTCCCAGCCGCATGATCCGGTATTGACCCAGCCGCATGGACTCACTCCCCTTGAGCCGGATGGACTTTTGTGCCCTATATTGTTACCTTATTATTATTATTATTATATATATATATTATATGCCTATTTTATATCCTTATGTCTTTTGTCCCGAGCATGATATGAGCACTAATGTGACCCCGGAGAACAAAGTGTTTCTACCTGATACATGTACCTGAATGTCCCAGTTCTTGTTCATGCTCGACAAAAGACTCGTAACTCCACGTGGCGTATTTGCAATGATGCATTACACTAAGGAGGGTAGAACATGTTGACATACTGATTGACATGAATCCTCTTTGGGGTACTCGTACTAAGGTACGACTTTAGGAGGATAATCATGCAGGCCACAGCATGAAAGTCCAAGATTTCACCTAGGGTTAAATTAGGCAACTAAATATACTAGATGCATGGGGAGGGCAAAATCCCGCGATCGTGTTACACCAGCCGCCTTGAGATACTGTCCTGACGCGCCGGCTGGTCTCCACGGATACTATGTCATCTGCAACGAGTGGATGACTGTATCCGATTAATTACTGCTATATATTATATGTTTTAGCAAGGTGGCCTTACGAGGGACCTGTGCTCAATCATACCTGTCTACGCGAACCCCTGGGTTGGCTAGCCTTGCTGGAAGGATACGATCTGAGGATTTCTACATAACATGATGCGAGGATAACCTCGTCCCACTAGAAACTCGTAGACTTGATTGGCCGTGAAAACGACTTGCTTGTATCCTATTACCTTCCGTGAATAACTGAGGGAAGCAGACTGTCATGGTACGTGATCCAACCCATGTTCTTGTTTGATTGTTGGGTTGGTTATCGTACTATGACAGGCTGTGGACCGAAGTTATGAACGGAAGACTTATTCTGGTTGTGAAGTGCTACTTCTGTGAATGACTGAGGAACATGGTCTATCATAGTACATGATCCAACCCATGTTCTTGTTTGATTGTTGGGTTGGTTATTGTGCTGCGATAGGCTATCGACCGAGGTCACGATCAGGAGATTTTATTGTTTATACCTTTTAACTTATGTGAAAGTTATAGAGTACGACACGTCCCGACTCCATGCGGCACCTTTTGTCCTTGTATGGTTGTAAGGGTGCCATATGGGTTCGAGGATGTTGCGCTACCCTATAATAGTAGCATAAGTATTACTATTATCAATCATTCTATTTAACTGGGTTTTTAATCTTAACTCTTGTGCCCCTTTGGCGGTACTTGCTATTCGGGGCTGACCCCGCTGGTTTTGTTTGGCCAGATCCCGTAGCAGAGCCAGAGGACACGATCTTCCTCCCTGACATCCATGGTGCATACTAGGAGCATGGCAGTTCGGAGACTCGAGTGGGTTTCTTCTCCACCACTCCTGCTTATACTTTTGCGGCGTTTAGCCACCGGCACATGTTAGCCGGATTACTTGATATTTTGTGTCAGTACATAATTGTAATTAAACAGACTGCAGCTGTGTATAATTTTGTACTCTGATTCTCTGAGATAGCTAAATTATAAAGCTAGTCTCTCATGATCATTTTGATGAAGCGTCGGGGACGCCTTACTGCTTTATCTTTAATGTTCATTTATTTGCTAATGTGATTTGATTGATTGAGACATAGAACTCTGTGGAATCATAGAAGACTTGATTGTAGCATGTACCCCCTAGTCTTTCGACAGCCACGATCGTCGCATGACGTTACGTACCTCATATGGTGTAGCTGGCCTAGTCCGTCTCCGTATTTCGGTACTGGGGCGTGACATGTCCGGTTTTGGATCCAATCCGACTCCACTGAACCCAACCTCAGCTTCATTTTTCCTCTTTCATGACACCCTCATATTTTCTTGCCCAAAAATATTAATTGTTCTTTCTACCTATTTCTAATATTTATTAGAATTCCCATTTGTTTAAATTCCCATAGGAATGACAATTTTTCCTCTAATTAAATCCTAGCCATTGTTTCCCCAAACAACATCTCACCCATCAATTTCCCTACATTAACATCCCCAACAGCCCTATGCATGGCCGGCCCTAACTCCCAAAATTACTTTTTCTCTCTCTCTCTCTCATTAATGGCACACAACTTTATCATCATCTTCTCTCTCTCTTTTCCTAATACTATTTTCCATAAAACACAACCAACAGCAGCATACAACATAACCACCCCGAGCCTCCTCTCCTGGCCATGCCCCGACCTCCCGGCCACCGGCCTCCTCCACAGCCACCACCATCTCCTTTCCTCCATCTCCTCCTCCACCATCAACATCAACCGCCACCACCATCAACATCAACCACCTCCACCCTCCGTCCAGGCCGCGCCGCCCCTGGCCTCGCCGGGCCAGGCTTGACCGTGCAGCCCTCCGCCGTCGCTGGCCTTGGCCGAGCACGGCCGCAGCAGCGGCCAACAGCAGCACCATCGGCTGCGTACAGGCGCGCAAGTGCGCGCGCGCGGGACGCCGTCGTGCGATGCTGCGCCGCCGCGTGGGCCGCCGAGACTCGCCGTAGGTGCGCCCCACTCCGGCGAGTTCTCCCCTGACCGCCACCGTCCTCCGGGACGCGCCGTTGAGGCGATTCGTGCGTTTTGTACGACGTCCCGTCGTGACGTGCGCGGAATCGAGTTCATTTTAGCGCTCCGTCGCAGCGACTTCGCGCACATTTTCCCGGAGATCCGACCGTTGGGTCGGAGATTTCTTCGCTCCGTCACAATCTTGGTATATCCATCTTCATCCCTGTCAAATTTCGTCCGTTAATTTTATCGTTTGATACATCAAAACCGGCCACTAAGTTGACCGTTTAAATTGTATTAAATTTGGACAGTTTTGCGGGGCCAACTTCGTCAGCTTGTATCTCCTCCACCGCAGCTCCTTTTGGCGTGCTACCAGTTCCTGTACGAAGCTGGTATAACCCTCTTACTAACCCTTCAGTTTCGTTTCATTGTGAGCTTGTTTGATTGGTTGAATTCGACGCCAAAGTTGGCCGTCCGAATTCGTAATTTTTAACTTATAAAATTCTATTTTTGAACACGGGACTCCAGATTTCATTTCTGACACCACCAGTAGACTTGTGGCATCGTTCTGGCTTGTTTTCATATAAAATTTGTTAGATTTGGAGAATGTGGGCCTTGGCACGTTTTTCGGTGCAAAGTGGGTCCCACATTCTGGGTCAACGGGACTTTTTGACGTCGGCTCATCGGAATCCAATTTTGGAGATACCGTTGAGTTCGTATCGTCATTCTGGACTCGTTGACATATAATTTGCTAGGTTTTGGTGGACATTGGATCCGGCACGCATTTCGGTGCAAGTCAGATACCAATATCCGGGTCAACGGGTCATTTTGAGATCGGCTCATCGGAATCCAATTCTGGAGATACCGTTGGGTTCGTATCGTCATTCTGGTTTTGTGAATATATAATTTGTTATATTTTATAGACTTATTTTCTTGCATATTTTTCGGTGCAAAACGGCTCTGACACGGACACCATTTTTGACCCGAAATTACCTTTTTGCCCTTGTGTCCAAATTGGACCGTTGGGTAGGCTATCATAGCTAATTTGACCATTCTGGACACGTTGGCGATGTTTATTTCATCGCCCGACAATGTTTGTTGATAATTTCTCTGAGTTTAACCTTTTATAATTAATTAATAATTAATTCTTATAATGTTCGTATTTCGGGATTAGTACAACGAAACTGAGCTCAGTCAATTCCAGTGATCTCACATCGCTGAAATTGACTAGATGGACACGTGGATCACTATAATAAGATTATCAATTTTACCGATAATCTTCTTTTCTCGATTTGCCTGACGTAAGTTTCGACGTACGAATAACGAAGTACACTTTATATCTTTAATAATTAGACTAGATTTGACCCTGTTTGACCAAAGTTGACCAGTTGACCCAAAGTCAACTGTAAGTCAACGCTTGACCTAGTTTGACTAAATTATTGACCGGAGTTGACCTAGAGTTATTTTGACTTAGAAGAACCTAGGATAAAATAGATTGTTTGTGGATTCATTTATTACAACTTGAACACCTTGTAACCTGTGTTTTTTTAAATAGGACTCTGTGGCTTCAGTTGGAACCCCCTATACTTATCAGTTGTTCAGGTTATCAGGCGAGTACATTCTCTGATCATTTCATATCCTGCTTAGAACTATTTTCTGTAGTAGATTACTTTACTTGTACTGTCATGTTGGTCACACGGATTGGTACTATATGGATCCCTTCTTGAGATGTTATCCTTAGGGAGCATCGGGTACTATATGTTCTGTGCGTTTCACTTACATAGCGTATCACTATGCTTCGTTGATTCTTCGATCACTTGTGACATATACTCTTATGATCACAGAGTCTTCCTGGAATCCTTATCCCATTTATGGGTCTACTATGTATCACCCTTCGGGGGCTTATCACCTTTCGGAGGCTTACCACCCTTCGGGAGCTTATCACCCTTCGGGGGCCTTACATAGTATCATAACATAACCTGGTTGGATCCTTGTGTATTGATTGGGGGTACGGGAGAGTAGAAGTGGACATGTGAATAATACACCAGTAGTGTAGCATCAACATCATTCCATAGTGTAGCATCAGAATCATCCCATGCCATTTACATGTCCATGTTGTACTCTGACTCACTAGCCACATGTTAGTTCTCTATTTATTGTAGATATTTCTATTACAGCCTTCTCTCTCTGTTTACATACTGCACTTCTTTCAGTACCTGTATCTTACTTTACTGCATGATTATATCTTCTAACCTGCTATGAACTGTTGAGATGTACTGTACTCGCTCATGTCCTGACTGGACCTGTTGATAAATTTTACAGATGGCCTGGGATTGCCTGCTAGCCTAGAGGAGACACAGTAGAGGTTGTTTAGATAGTTATTTCATTTTTGTCTGGAGTTGTATTTACTTTGTGGATTACTGTATTTGAGTTTTGAGATGTATTTCTGGGTTTATGTATCTTAGACACTTAGACTTCTATCTCCTGTATCTCTTTTGGATTTCATATTTTATCTATCCTTATCATGCTCTACCTTAGATGTGATTGAGTCTGTATCTGCTATGTCACCCCATTCGGTGAGTATATACTGCTTAGCATTATATTGTTAGATGTTGTGACCTAGGACATCGTTCTACCGCCGACACTGCGGCGTAGGTTGGGCGTTGTTACGTTCTCGTACCCAAACAGTGGGTGCGGGTCGTGACACGTTTTTAGTGGTGGCCCATGCAGGTCGAGTTTATGTAGTGGTATTCGAACTAGAGTACCACTACAGCCTGCACTAGGAATATGATATATTTTGAAGGTACTCAATCACAGTTAGGATCCTTGAGAGATTCCTGGGACGACCCTTGAGAATCTTGTTTAATTCCGATTTGAAAACTTTTTTTCCTTGATTTGATTTATCTTTACTTTCTGCTATTGAATTTGATTTTGATGGATTATTATTGAATTTGAGTTTGTATTTATTGATTTTGATGAAGATTGTTGAAATTTGAATCTTGATGTTAGCTATAGCATCCGAGTTTATAGATATATGATTTGAAGGATTTTGTTCATTTCTGAATTTTGATGTTCGTTGATAAATTTGATTTTTTAGGTATTTATTGTTGATTTAATTTAATTTTTGGCAAGATGAAATTATATGGGCTAGGTCATCTAAGTTATGGAAATCTTGTCTTCTATAGTCACATTAGCCAGCATGGTGAGGACATATAGTCTGACTTTGGATATATTTCTCGGGTGTGGGAATTTAAGGTTTTCGCAGCCAAGCTAGCGGCATCGCAAAAATGTTAAATACCACTATTCTAGAGGTATGTGCCTAAGTCGAGGACTTTGTGATTATCGTAGCCTTGCTTACTAGTATGACGAGGATTTAGAGCACCATGATTTTGGATAGACGCATATGATTATCATATTGTACCTTAAATGTTTTTGAACATGTTTTTACTACTTTTGTTCGGTCTTTCAAAAAAAAAGAAAGAGAATTTTTGTTTTGTTTCTCATTATTAACTTAGTAGTAGCTTTAGCTGTTTTTATAAACCCTTGTGTAACTTCTTACAAATTTATTTCTTCTTAATACAATAAATCAGTGATTTTGCTAGGCCTCATTTTGGATTTGATATTATAGCTCTGATTTCAAAATGGGTCCCTCTTTTAAACAGATAAGCAGTTGAACTTCTCTTCCTGCCAATATCTTATTTCCATCATTCTTGTCTTATATAACTGTCATGATTACATCAATTTCCTGTCTCGTATATAATTCTGTCAACTATACCTTGAAAACTCTTGAATCTTCGTATCATTTTTGCCTGAGAAATGTTGAGGAAGTGACGTAAATCATCTAGTGCGGAAATGACGTAATTGGTTATCATAGGATGATTTAGTAGGAATCAGAATGTTGGATGTCAATTATAAAAAAAATTTAGAGGGAGATGTGGTAAAGGTTAGAATGGAATCAAGTGATTAATGTTATCAATTTAGAAACAATCGCAGAAAATTGGGTTACGAGAAATTCATGGATGTATTCAAAAAAAAAAACTAATGAGGATATCAGAGGTCAACCTAGTTTTGAGAACTTAAAAATCTTTGTTATTGATTCTTGGGAACTATTACAAGGCTATGTAGAAATTAGAGATGGAAAGGAGAATTTAATTGAATAAAATGATTATGCGAAATTGAACTAGATATTTTAAGAGGGTGACTAGAGACAGAGAGAACACAAGGATTTTACGTTATAGAATTTTTTTTTTGATGATTGGGAGAAATTATGGAATTCAAAAGGATAACATTTGAAGGTGAACGTTGAAGAAAATATGAAGGTTGATTTATAAATAAGAATAAATTTGTGTGATATAGTGGTATTGGAGTTAAATTAAATACGAGACTTGATTTAAACAAGTCCAAGGATTCCATAAACTAGATTTAGAGGATTCGGATCTAATTTAGAACGAGGTGAAAGAATTTGGAAACTTGATTAAATGGATAAGTGTTGATACCTAATTAAGAGGGGTATGCTTCGTGGAAAATGTTTTGGAAGTTTGGAATTTTGTCTATGGTGATTGTGGTAAAGGTTTAGATGATTGAAGGTTATAAAATTTCGATGATAGTTATATAACGGTTGATTTTCATATTGGGACTTGTGAGATAAAAATATGATTTGGCAAATGATAAACTTGATGGTATTAGAGAGAGATGATTAACTTGACTTCTTATAAAAAATTTCCTTGTTCCCTAAAATGTTACAAAATCATTGAATCCTAGCTTCCTTAAACACGACCAAATCAACTTCGATTATCTTTTCTTATCTTGGGTTGTACTCAATTGACTTAAATTTGATTACGACCTGAATCTCCATCCTTGTATGCTCGTTCTCAGACTTTGTTGAACTGTCCTCCATATTGCCCAATCTTGATTTCCCCAATTTGATCAACTTAGATCATATCGAGACTAAATATTCTTAATATATATATTGTGATTTGATTTCCATGCAATTGACTTTCATTCTTTAACTTCTGATTTTGATTTTTGAATAATACCCCTTTATGGATAATTGGTAATTATCTTTAACTTATTTTTTTTGATGAGTACCAGTTTCATGTAGGATGGTAGACTACCTTATAGTTTTGATGGCTGTTATTCTGTATCTTTTCTAGTTTAGCACCCTAGATTGCCTATGTGTTTTGATACCCTATGACCATTTTGGTTAGCATGAACAGTATACCTAGATGAGACTTTCATTGCCACCATATGCCATGACCCTGTATGACGTCCCTTTTGATGGTATGCTCTGTTTAAATTCTGGGACTTTGATTGTGGGGGTTTGACCTAGAGGGAGTATGGACATTTTAATTTCGAGGACGATTATAAGGTGGGTAGGATGTGAGCACCCTGAAATTCGGGTTGATTTTTTTTAAATTTTTTTGATTGATTTAGTTTTATTAAATAATTTATTCTGTTATTTATCTTTAAGTGTACTTTTCCGTGCCAATGATATTTGGAGTGTCAGGGATGTTCAACTCTGGAAATCTTCTTCATGAGTTTTGGAGTGGACATGATTACCTTCATGACGGTATATAGTGTCCCATCCAAACTTGTTCCCTTGTACTCTTTTTGCTTCGCTGAACTTCGGGTCAAATTAGACCAGTTGATTATTAATTATTTTTCCCACTCTTTTCCTTGATCATTTTCAGCACGTTACCGTGACTTTTAAATTGGGAGCGCAAGACCAGTCAGTTTCTTGAAACCAACTTCTCATTGATGATCTACTCGAGACGCTCGTCACCCATGACCTTCGTGTCCCACTCAGACACGTCATTTTGTGCTCCAATTGCTTCGCACAACTTTCCTGACACGTGACCCGATTTTATTTCACTCCACGGCGTCATATTCATTTTTTAACTTGATTCGTGGGTCCCCTGTCGACCAAAACCTGTCATCCCCAACTATGGACATGGCCCACATTGAGCCTACTACCCGTCTGCCACTTGTGTCTCATTTATTGGTATCCCCATGTGCTACTTATTTACCCATGATCTTCAACACCTATTTTTATTCAATTTTTGCATAATGTCCGGTTTTGGATCTAATCCGACTCCACTGAACCCAACCTCAGCTTCATTTTTCCTCTTTCATGACACCCTCATATTTTCTTGCCCAAAAATATTAATTGTTCTTTCTACCTATTTCTAATATTTATTGGAATTCCCATTTGTTTAAATTCCCATAGGAATGACAATTTTTCCTCTAATTAAATCCTAGCCATTGTTTCCCCAAACAACATCTCACCCATCAATTTCCCTACATTAACATCCCCAACAGCCCTATGCATGGCCGGCCCTAACTCCCAAAATTATTTTTTCTCTCTCTCTCATTAATGGCACACAACTTTATCATCATCTTGTCACGCCCCAGAACCAGAATACTGGAGAGCGGGGGCAGACATAGCCAGCTACGTATATGAAATGGGATCCATCTCGCTATACGGTCACGGCTGTCTAGATACATGAGGGTTTATCTACAAGCCAGCAGTCTCTTAAGGTCATGAACAAGCCTATTGTCTCAATCATAAGCAAGTAAGTAAAAGTCACAAGATGTATGATCATTAAATATACAATAGTAAGACATTCCAAATATCACATATTCAGCTGATCATGAAGCTAGTCGTTACAAAATGTCAGGACTAACAAGAGTTTAGTCATACATGATCAACCCTAGGATCTGTCAATCATGTTTCAGCCCATAGGCAGACAGTAAGTAAGTACAATCGAGCTAAACAGGTGCTCGCCGGCTAAACGTCTCAAAAGAATATTTTTACAATAGAGTGGGAGAGCCAAAAATAACCCACTCATTGCCAGGGTTCCGTCTAGTGGCCACCATCTGGCTGGAAGGTCGGTAGATCCTCTGGAGCTGCTCCAAAATTTGGCCACACAAAACCAGCTGGGTCAGACCCCAGAAAGAGCAAGTGCCACAAAGGAAGCTTCACTTAGGAACTAAAACCAGCAATCAGCACAAGAGTATAAATAAGGTAAAACTGGAAATAAAGAAAATACCTCAGGATGATATACGACGAGATAACCATGGAGGTATTCAGATAACCAGGTTACAACCCGTAAACCAAATAAGGACGGGGGTTGTAACCCTTCGTCTGAACAGAACTTGGAATTCTCACCATTTATTGGTAAAATAAATACAAGCATTCTGGTCATGCAGTAATCAGGATCAGGACAAGACTAGACTGGTTAGACTCCATCCAATCATTTTACGGCCAAGCAAGAATTACGGCTTGATACTTTAACTAACTAGGGTTATCACAAGCCTAATTACTAACAAGATGCAGTGAGATTATTCCACAGCCACAAGCCCTGCAGACCATCCAGGTTACCCGGGTTGAAAGATTAGGGTTGAATTCAGGTGGGTACATCGTCCAGGAAACGCATGTACCCTTAGGTAGCTTGAAGGGTGCAACACATGACAGTGTGATGGAAATGTGCCCTACTCGACGGCAGGCTACAGATCCCAAGGCGTGCCCAGGTAACGGGATTGTCTGTAGCTGGGAGATCTCTTCATGACTAATGTATTAATCTAGTTATTAGCCTTAGCCCATTTCAATAGGTACTCCTGACCGTGGTACTCAGGAGTCCCCTCCTAGACATGATGCAAGACAGGACTGGATTATTTGTACAAGCACAATCGCCCACGGTGTCCAGGACATTATACGGGTCATGTCATGTCAGGTAGCCGTCGCAACAGCTTATCAGATATATCATGTCAGGTTATCATGTCAAGTGTACTGGTCAATAGTGCGCCACGACGGGCCACTATCAGGTCATGCCAGGTTTACTGTCAGGAGTGCACTACTATGGGTCACTGTCATGTCAGGCTCAATTATCATGTCCAAACATATCAAGTAAATTCGTGATTATCAAGTTCATGACAAAAGGCGTAAGGATATAAAATGGACGTAAAATATCTAATAAAATATCAATACATAGGGCTATAGGGGAGCCATGCGGCTAAGGCATATGCGGCCAGGAATGATCTCATGTGGCTGGAAGAGAACAGCCCATGCGGCTGAATAGGGTCAGGCGCATGCGGCTAAAAGGAAAGGGCTTATGCGGTCAAAGGGGTATCAGTCATATGCGGCTCGAAGATCCACTCAGTCATGCGGCTGAGAAAGGCAAGACATATGCGGTCAAGAGGATAGGGAACTCATGCGGCTGGCGGGGGATGGGTCCATACGGCTGGCTGACCAATCAAGTACATGCGGCCGGGGAGGAGCAACTCATGCGACTGCAGGGAGCAATGACTATGCGGTCAAGGAAAGCAAACCCATGCGGCTGGGAGACTGCGGTCTATGTGGCTCGCGAGCGTTGAGTTCATGCGGCTCAGGGTTGCTGGAAATCCATGCGGCCAGGAAGGACTGGGCCTCAGTCATGCGGCTGAGAAGGAGTACTTACCGCATGAACTTGTCATGCAGTCAAGTCAAGGCAATAGCGCATGCGATTGGAACTGACTTGCCGCATGAATGTTCATGCGGTCAAGTGCTACCATGCGGCTCGGGACTGTGCTGCTTCTCCAAATTTTCGAGAAGAAGTACACCATAGCCATGGCTTCCAAGCTGCATAACTCTATCATCCGGAGCCCAAATCCGAACTTCCATAGGTCAAAATGGGGTAGAACAAAATTCTCTACAACATGGAACCATCAAAACTCGAAAATAACAAGATTAAGTAGATCAAAACTCAAAAATTCTGAAAATAAAATAGACTTAGATCTACAAGAATCTAGCCATGGAAAGTGAAAATGCCAAGTACTAAAGTTAGTTAAAATGCTGTAAGGAAGAGAATGAAATAATAAAATTTAAGTTCCTCCATGAAGCAAGTTGCACTTGCCTAGACCTCTCTCTCTCTTTCTGGTAGGTAAGGAAGTAAATGGAAGAAGAAGAAGAGGTTAATGAAGAGAGAGAAGGAGAATGGCAATAAATATCAAAGGTGGTGGTAGGTAGGGGGTTCATCCATGGTTCATGATGAACCAAAATAATCCCAACCGAACCAAGCCAACCCGGGCCAAGAATAAACCAAGCCAAGCCATGAAGGAAACTAAGCAAGGAAATCATATAATACAAGATAAAATATGTACACGTATTCCAAAATACGTAATACGGACAACAGGCATTACACATCTTCTCTCTCTCTCTCTTCCTAATAATATTCTCCATAAAACACAACCAACAACAGCATACAACATCACCACCCCGAGCCTCCTTTCCTGGCCATGCCCTGACCTCCTGGCCACCGGCCTCCGCCGCCGTCAGCCTCCCCCACAGCCACCACCATCTCCTTTCCTCCATCTCCTCCTCCACCATCAACATCAACTGCCACCACCATCAACATCAACCACCTCCACCCTCCGTCCAGGCCGCGCCGCCCTGGCCTCGCCGGGCCAGGCTAGACCGTGCAGCCTTCCGCCATCGCCGGCACTGGCCGAGCACGGCCGTAGCAGCGGCCAACAGCAGCACCATCGACTGCGTACAGGCGCACACGCGTGCGGGTCGCCGTCGTGCGCCACCGCGCCGCCACCTGGGCCGCCGTGGCTCGCCGTGGGTGCGCCCCACTCCGGCGAGTCCTTTCCTGACGGCCACCGTCCTCCGGGACGCGCGCGGATTCGAGTTCATTTTGGTGCTCCGTCACAACGACTTCGCGCGTGTTTTTTTGGAGATCCGACCGTTGGATCGGCGATTCCTTTGCTCCGTCACAATCTCGGTATATCCACCTTCATCCCTGTCAAATTTTGTCCGTTAATTTTATCGTTTGATACATCAAAACCGGCCACCAAGTTGACCGTTTAAATCGTATTAAATTTGGACTGTTTCGCGGGGCCAACTTCGTCAGCTTGTATCTCCTCCACCGCAGCTCCTTTCGACGTGCTACCAGTTCCTGTGCGAAGATGGTATATCCCTCTTACTAACCCTCCAGTTTTGTTTCATTGTGAGCTTGTTTGATTGGTTGAATTCGACGCCAAAGTTGGCCGTCCGAATTCGTAATTTTCAACTTGTAAAATTCCATTTTTGAACACGGAACTCCAGATTTCATTTCTGACACCACCAGTAGACTTGTGGCGTCGTTCTGGCATGTTTTTATATAAAATTTGTTCGATTTGGAGAACGTGGGCCCTGACACATTTTTTGGTACAAAATGGGTCCCACATTCTGGGTCAACGGGACTTTTTGACGCCGGCTCATCGGAATCCAATTCCGGATATACCGTTGAGTTCGTATCGTCATTCTGGACTCGTTGACATATAATTTGCTAGGTTTTGGTGCACATTGGATCCGGCACGTATTTTAGTGCAAGTCAGATACCAATATCCGGGTCTACGGGTCATTTTGAGATCGGCTCATCGGAATCCAATTCTGGAGATACCGTTAGGTTCGTATCATCATTCTGGTTTCGTGTATATATAATTTGTTATATTTTATAGACTTGTTTTCTTACATGTTTTTTCGGTGCAAAACAGCTCCGACACGGATACCGTTTTGACCCGAAATTACCTTTTTGCCCTTGTGTCCAAATTGGACCATTGGGTAGGCTATCCTAGCTAATTTGACCATTCTGGACACATTGGCGATGTTTATTTCATCGTTCGACAATATTTGTTGATAATTTCTCTGAGTTTAACCTTTTATAATTAATTAATAATTAATTCTTATAATTTTCGTATTTCGGGATTAGTACAACGAAACTGAGCTCAGTCAATTCCAGTGATCTTACATCGCTGAAATTGATAAGATGGACACGTGGATCACTATAATAAGATTATCAATTTTACCGATAATCTTCTTATCTCGATTTGCGTGACGTAAGTTTCGACGTACGAATAACGAAGTACACTTTATATCTTTAATAATTAGACTAGATTTGACCCTGTTTGACCAAAGTTGACCAGTTGACCCAAAGTCAACTGTAAGTCAACGCTTGACCTAGTTTGACTAAATTATTGACCGGAGTTGACCTAGATTTATTTTGACTTAGAAGAACCTAGGATAAAATAGATTGTTTGTGGATTCATTTATTACAACTTGAACACCTTGTAACCTGTTTTGCTTTAAATAGGACTCTGTGGCTTCAGTTGGACCCCCCTATATTTATCAGCTGTTCAGATTATCAGGCGAGTACATTCTCTGATCATTTCATATCCTGCTTAGAACTATTTCCTGCAGTAGATTACTTTACTTGTACTGTCACGTTGGTCACACGGATTGGTACTATATGGATCCCTTCTTGAGATGTTATCCTTAGGGAGCATCGGGTACTCTATGTTCTGTGTGTTTCACTTACATAGCGTATCACTATGCTTCGTTGATTCTTCGATCACTTGTGACATATACTCTTAGGATCACAGAGTCTTCCTGGAATTCTTATCCCATTTATGGGTCTACTATGTATCACCCTTCGGGGGCTTATCACCTTTCGGAGGCTTACCACCCTTCGGGGGCTTATCACCCTTCGGGGGCCTTACATAGTATCATAACATAACCTGGTTGGATCCTTGTGTATTGATTGGGGGTACGAGGGAGTAGAAGTGGACATGTGAATAATACACCAGTAGTGTAGCATCAGAATCATTCCATAGTGTAGCATCAGAATCATCCCATGCCATTTACATGTCCATGTTGTACTCTGACTCACTAGCCACATGTTAGTTCTCTATTTATTGTAGATATTTCTATTACAGCCTTCTTTCTCTGTTTACATACTGCACTTCTTTTAGTACCTGTATCTTACTTTACTGCATGATTATATCTTCTAACCTGCTATGAACTGTTGAGATGTACTGTACTCGCTCCTGTCCTGACTGGACCTGTTGATAAATTTTACAGATGGCCTGGGATTGCCTGCTAGCCTAGAGGAGACACAGTAGAGGTTGTTTAGATAGTTATTTCATTTTTGTCTGGAGTTGCATTTACTTTATGGATTACTGTATTTGAGTTTTGAGATGTATTTCTGGGTTTATGTATCTTAGACACTTAGACTTCTATCTCCTGTATCTCTTTTGAATTTTATGTTTTATCTATCCTTATCATGCTCTACCTTAGATGTGATTGAGTCTGTATCTGCTATGTTATCCCATTCGGGGAGTATATACTGCTTAGCATTATATTGTTAGATATTGTGACCTAGGACAGCGTTATACCGTCGACACTGCGGCGTAGGCTGGGCGTTGTTACGTTCTCGTACCCAAACAGTGGGTGCAGGTCGTGACAATGTATTTTTGAGAATTTGGCCTAACCGTAGCGTCATTCCTTTCGACGTACAGGGAAAGCTTAGTCTTAGGTTTATTGGGCCATTCGACATTCTGGAGAGAGTAGGAGATGTGTCCTATCATCTCGCTCTTTCGCCGTCGCTACGTGAGGTGCATGACGTATTCCATATATCCCAACTACGACGGTATATCTCGGACCCGAGCCACATCCTAGATCATTCAGAATTGGTTGTTGGTACCAACCTTTCGTATGAGAAGAGGCCCGTGTCTATATTGGACCGGAGAGAGAAGATACTCAAGAACAAGACTATTAAGTTAGTCCATGTTGCTTGAGGTCATCACTCTTTGGGTGAGTCAACATGGGAGTGTGAGGATGATATCCGATCGCGATATTCCGACCTGTTTGACTCATAAGGTATAGTGTCCTTCTTATGCCTTATGCCCTCGATTTCTTTGTTTGCATGAATAATTGCTTGATTGATTGCTTAGTATAGCTTGCCTGTGATTAGTATAGCTTGTCCTTGCTTCTCTAGCATCTTGATTAAATTCTGAGGACATAATTCTTTTAAGGTGGGTAGAGTTGTAACGATCGTGGTTCGTATTACGTATTTTGATATACGTATGCGTATATTGCATGTTTCCTGGCATGGTTTATTCTGGTAATTCCACATTTGGTTCGGCCCGGCTTGACTTGGTTGGCTTGATTCGGCTTGGTTTTGTATAGGTTTGATTTTGCTTGGTTTTGAGTAAACCAAACCACTCCCACCGACCACCCCTTCCTTCTTTAATAGCCGCCCAACACTCTCTCTCCTCATTACTTCTTCCCCATTACTCCTTCTTCCTCACCACTACTCTCCTCACCTACCAGAGAGAGGTTTAGGCAAGTGCAACTTGCTTCATGAAGAAACTCAAGTGTTATTATTCCATTTCCTTCTCCACAAGATTCTAAGCCACTTTAGTACTTAGCATTTTCAAATTCCATAGCTCCTTTTATATAGATCCAAGTTTCTAGCATTTTGACCTTCTTGGTTTGGATCTACTAAAATGGCTTGTTTTTAAAAACTAAGAGTTCCTTGTAGAAGACATGCTGATTGTATGCAAGATTGGTTTTGGGATGGCCGGATTCTACCAAGTCCTGGCCGAGATGGAGTTCCTTGAGTTCTTGAGCTTTTACGCACGTTTGTCTTGGCCATGGGGAGAAGACGAAGCTTTTATGCCCATGTTTTACGTGTTAGCGTAGTGCTTAGTTTTACGCCCACGTTTTACGTGACAGCGTATTATTCAGCCTTTTACGCACACGCAATCGCGTGCCAGCGTACTTCATTTTTACGCTGAGTCCCTATGAATTTTACGCTCGAAATTCTCCCGCTCACGTAAATCGTACTTGCATAAAATCCCAGGCCCGAGCAGACTCTCGCGTGCGTGAAAGTCTGGCTCGAGTGCTTCACTAGCATAGAGTTTCGCTCGGGAGTTCGCATGCGTAAAATCTTACACGCGTATAATCTCGCTTGCGTACAACCCGACTAGCGTAAAACACCACCCACGTGCACCCTTGCTCGTACTCGCGTAGAGCTGCTTTACGCATAAGGCCCTTGGCCTAGCGTAAAGGCGCACTCGCGTAGAGCCTTGAGCCCCTTACGTACTCGGTTGACTTTATGCCTTGTACTATTCATGAATTGACAAATCACTAATGGATTGATATGACCGGGCTAATAATGGCATGGAATGGCATGGCAAGTACTTGATATGACATGACATGACGAGATATGACAAGTACATACCATCGTGAACATTAAAAGCTGTTGCAACGACTTGCAAGACATGACTATAATGGATGACCTGGACACCGTGGATGATTGTGTTTGTACAAATAAACTAGTACTGTCGTGCATCATGTCTAGGATGGGGATCTCTGGTACCACGGTCAGGGGTACCTACTAAAAATTGGCTAAGGCTAATAACTAGAATAATTCAGTAGTCATGAAGAGATTTTCCTCGCTATAGGCAATCCCGTTATCTGGGCACTCAAGTGGACTTGTAGCCTGCCGATGAGTAGGGCACATTTCCAGCACACTGTCAAGTGTTGCCCCCACCATGGATGGATATTCGACCTGGATAACCTGGATGGTCTGCAGGGCTTGTGGCTATTGGAATAATCTTATTGTATTTTGCTAGTAACTAGGCTTGTGCTAACCCTAGCTAGTTAAAGTATCTAGCCGTACCATTGCTTGGCCGTGATTAATTGAATGGAATTTAGCCCAGCTTAGTCTTGTCCTGATCCTGTACAAGATTGTAACATGACCTGATTTCCTGTGCCTTACTTATCGATAAATGATGAGATACCAAGTTCTGTTCAGATAAAAAGTTGCAATCTCGGTTCTTGTTTGGTTTAAGGGTTGCAACTTGGCTATCTGAATAGTCCAATGGTTATCTTACCATATATCGTCCTGATTATTTATGCTTACCTTGACAATAATGATCAGGGACCAGTTCTGTTCAGGCGAAGGGTTACAACTCCGGTCATTGTTTGGTTAAGGGTTGTAACCTGGCTCCCGGAGCAGTTCTGTGTCTTCTTCTCATTTATTGTTCTATTGCATCCCGTGTTATGCTCATCCTATTTTACAAGAATATGACATGACATGGTTACCTATGATTGCCTTAACAATAAAGATCAGGGGCAAGGCTCTGTTCAAGTGAAGGGTTACAACTTCGATCCTTGTTTGGTTTAAGGATTGTAACCTGGCTCCCGGAGCAGTTCCTTATCCTCTTTTCGTTTATTGTCTTATTTCACCCTATGTCAAGACTAATCATGTTTTACTTTACCAGCAGTATTTGGGACAGGTTTCTATTCAGGTAAAAGGTTGCAACCCCGATCCTTGTTTGGTTTAAGGGTTATGACCTGGCTACTTGAATGGTTTTCTCGTACTCAATTCATTATCGTTGTCCCTGTTATCATCAGTAGCCTTATAATTATCTTTAATATTCATTTATAATATGCCAGTTTTGGTCCCTAAGTGAAGCCTCCTTTGTGGTACTTGCTCTTTTTGGGGCTGACGCAGCTGGTTTTGTATGACCAGATATCGGAGCAGCTCCAGAGGATCTACCTACCTTCCAGCCAGATGGTGACCACAGGCGTAACTCTGGCAACGAGTGGGTTTCTTTTGTTCTCTCATTCTATTATAAAAATATTATTTTGAGGCGTTTAGCCGACGAACACGTGTTAGCTCGATTGTACCTTTATTTACTGTCTGCCTACGGGCTGTAACATGATTAACAAATCCTAGGGTTGATCATGTATGACTGAAACTCTTTCTAGTCTTGACATATTGTACGACTAGCTTCGTAATCATCCAAATATGTATTGTATGGGACGCCTTACTATTGTATATTTGGTGCTCAGACATCTTGTAACTGTTATTACTTGCTTAAGATTGAGACAATAGGCTTGTTTATGACCATATGAGACTGATGGCTTGTAGTTAAACCCTCATGTATCTAGACAGTCGTGACCGTATAGCGAGGTGGGTTGTACTTTATTATACGTAGCTGTCTATGTTCGCCTCCGCTCTCCAGTATTCTGGTTCTAGGGCGTTACAGACATGATCACATATGTCGTATGCAGGGCTGACCCATGGGTAAGCCCAGCAAGAGCTTGGGCTTGGACAACCCCCTTGCTGTCAGCAACCCCCCCTTGTCACCCTCAATTTTCCAAGATAGGGGTAAAATGGGAATTTTCCATTTTAGAATATTTTTGGGGATTTTATTTCATGAATATTAATATTTAATGATTATAGGAGTCGGGTTCGAATTTCATTGCATTCCGACTTAATTCGGGACTCCGGAGAATTTTGACTTGAGTTGTGATTAACACATTAATTAGCCATGGCCCACCATACTTGACAATTAGGTCTAGGAGTTTGGACTAGTCCCCCATGAGTATTTAGGCTTAATTATGATTTTTATTTAATTTTAGCTAACCTCCAAAACCAAATAGGGACTTAACTTAGCATGTAAGTAAAGGGAGGGGCAAACTTGTAATTAACAAGTGCCCCAACCTCTCCACATAGGGCCGGCCACCCCTTCCCCCATTCTTCTTCTTCCCACTTCAAATATTTCACATCTTCTTCTTCTCCAAGCTTCCTTCCCAAGTAAAGAATAGGATTTTCCTAGAAATCATCTCTAAATAATTCTCTTCTTCCCATTTTTCTTCCATCCAACTCTTCCTCTACCCCAAGTGAAGCTTCTCCAAGTTTTTGGGAGCAAGAAGTGCGAGGGCGTGTCCAAAACAATTCACCGTGTCGAAGCCGTGTCGGATGACTTTCGAATCGGGAATCCATCTCCCGATAGGTACAACCTATTCTCTAATCTATTTTTTTCATCATGTAAACTAGATTGGACCCCGTAGGATTTATCCCCTAGGTTGTGTCTCTCTTCGTGTCAAGTTTGAGTCCGTTTGGAGTGTCCTAGGGGAAGTTAGGATTTGTGATTGTGTCCTTGAGTTTCTCCCAAATTTGGACACTTCGAGAATAATTAGATTTGGCCTCTAAGTGGTTTAGGCATTTCTAATTTCATATATGTGTGTGTGTGTCTGTGTCTCTCTCTCTATATATATAAATATGAGAGTGTGTCTATATATATATACACATATGTGTGTGTGTTTATATATATATATATATATATATATATATATATATATATATATATATATATATATATATATATATATATATATATGTGTGTGTGTGTGTGTGTGTGTGTGTGTGTGTGTGTGTGTTTGTGTGTGTGTGTTTATATATATATACATGTGTGTTTCTCATTATATATTAGTGTGTGTGTATTTATATATAGAGAGGGGAAGGGAATGAGAGATTTGTATGTGTGTGTGTGTTATATATATTAGAGAGAGTTTAGAGAGAATTAGAGAGGGAGATAGAGGAGAAAAGAGTGTGAGAAGAGGGGAAGAAGAAGAGGATAGGTAGCAGCAGCTAGGGGGGCCAAGTGGCTACTGCCCCCCCCCCCCCCCCACAGCAGCAGCAGCAAAGGCATTAACAGTAGCAGCAGCAGCTAGCAGCAATATCAGCAGCAGTAGCCGCCATTCACCCCCACATTTGACCCCCTTTTGATCCCACTTTAACCCCTATATGTATGCCTATATATATACATATATATACCCCTATATATAGCTATATATACGCCTATATATACCCCCTAACTAGCCCCTAAAACTAGTCTTATGTGAGTGTGGGAAATGAGTGTTTGAGAGTGAGATTGAGTGGTTGAGTTAGATTTTGGTGAGAGGGTGATTTTGAGTTAGGAGCGTCGAAACGCGTCCAAACTTGGAGGGGGCTTAGTTAGTATGAATTAGATTTTGTGGGTAGGCTCCTAGGTTGAAATCGGGACTTCGTTTGGGATTAGAAGAATGGTATCGCACGATACCATTGAGTATCTTGAGATACTCAAGATAACGGGTAAACGGGCAATATGGACCGTAAGATGGACTGGATGTTCACTTACCCTAGGGAACTTGGTAGGTAATGATTGTATAGGCTAGTATCCTACTACCCTAGGAAGCCGGGAGTGGAATTCCTAAGGGAAGGCCACTTGGCATCAATGTTAGAGTGGTTTAAGGGTATGTGTATTAGAGGGTAATCGGGTAATTTCAAGATACGGGGTTCGGGTATTCGGATTGACTTGAAACTTAGGTGGCTTGTTAGGTACACCCTACAAACGTCATTTTTGAACCAATTTTGGCTCGGTTGACCCAGAGTTGACTTTTTACCCAAAAGTCAACGATGAGTCAACACTTTGTCTAAATTTGACCAAATCCAAACTAGAGTTGACCAGTTGACCAGAAGTCAACTGTTGGTCAACATTTGACCAGTTTGACCTAGAGTCGACCTAGATTGACTTGACAAGACTTAGTGTAACTCAGTGAGACCTAGTTTGACCTAGATTTCATATCATTCATTATATATCATTCTTAACTTGTTAAACCTAAATTAACATGCAATATCTCATCTATTAGGTCTCTGATTACCACTCTGAGCATTGATATACCCTACAGCTCAGGACAGCAGGCGAGTACATTCACCGATAGTTTTTATTGTCTTGATATCTGCTATATCCGATTCAGTTGTAGTGTCTTACTTGATTCCTAGCACGATGGTTCACGGACTAGTATATGTCGGATCCTGTCATGACATGTTGTTCTCGGGTTACTTGGTATTTTGGTACATGACTCGACTTGTTACTTGTACTTGTATAGACATGGACTTGGGAGTGGGCTGATCACCTGCTTTTGAATCCCGTGTCATGACGTGTTATGTCCGGATCCTTTATACTATTCAGGGATGGGGAGTTATTAGTGGTTGTGTGATCAAAATTCCCACATTGTTCAATTGCACACATTGTTCATAGCTATACCCTCGTCTCACGATGGGTAAAGCCTTACCCTACATCGTTTATAGCTTTCCATGGTGACCGGCCTTACCGTTCTATTGTACACATTGTTCATATATAGCCGGTCGGATGGAAAGCCTGATCATGTTTCCTAAGCCGATCATATAACGCTCTAATAATTCAAGACACATTTTATATTTACTTATCTTATCACATATGTTCTGTTCTACATTCAATACTTTCTCACCATGCTATGATATTCAGTTACTCTCATGTTCTACTTGCCTTTATATTGTACCTTGATTGGAGACTAAGTTCTGCTCGGGAGAAGAGTTACAACCCCGGTCCTTGTTTGGTTTAAGGGTTGTAACTCAGCTTCCGAACGGTTCCCAAGTCTTCATATATCTTTGTCTTGTAGTTTATTATACTGCCTCTTATAGAATTTGTCAATTCACATGGAACTGCTGTTAGTGCTTGTACTTGCTCATTTTCCCACTACAACAAAATAGGTCAACAACGACACTTTTTTACGACACTTTATAAATAAGTGCCATTAAATTTTTGTAGCGATGACACTCTACTAAAACATGTCGTTGTAATTCAATATTTAGCATAATCTACGACACATATTGATAAATGTCGTAAATATATATTTAACAACACTTTTAAAAAAACTTTAAAATGTCGTAGAATATTATGTACTATATACAACACTTTAAATGTATCGTGTAATATTATATACAATATACAATAGTTAAAAAGTGTTGTCTAAGAATTTTATTTTCCACGAATCTTTTTTTTCAAAATAAATTAGCTACAGGCCGTGCTCCTACCAAATATTTGGCGGTCAGAGCAGCTGCTCTACCAAATATTTGGCTCCCACCAAAATATTTGGGGATCAATAATATAGCGGTCAAAAATTTGTGTATCAAAAATTTGGGATCAAAGATTGGCTACAACCGCTTCTTATACTTCAATTTCTCTCTCTCTCTCTCTCTCTCTCTCTTATTCTTCCGTTTTTCTTTCTCTCTTTCCTCTCTCTCAAAGGGACGGTGAAGTGAAGTTCTCTCGGTGGCACAAGGTCGAGCTTGATCACTTCCTCGAAATCTTGAAGGGGCGGCAAAGGTCACACTCCGACATGTCTACATCTCCTTTTTTATGAGTTTTTCTTTCTTGATTCATTATCTAGGTTTAATAATTGGGGATTTGGTTAGATTCGAAACTAGATCAATCATTATCTAGGGTTTTATTTCTTAAATAGGCTTAGAGGGAGAAATCAACATCTAGGGTTTCTCTTTCTTAATATTGAGAACATTTTCCAATTTCAATTTTCTTTGAATCCTCAATGTCCACTTTAATTTTTAAGTGTTTTAGTCATGAATTACCTTATTTCTAAAAATTTACGTTACTGCAAAATTTTCTCTATAAAATGGTTGTTTTTTCCTTTGTTTTGGAATTGAATATTATTTATCTTCTGTTTCCATACATTTTGGCAGGGTTATACACTAGGAATACTTTGTTGTGGTCCTCAATTCCGTAGCTTCTCGCTACAGGTGATATTCTTTGCTCTATTATAATATATTCTTTGATATGGTCCTATTATATTTTGCTATGATCCCGTACTTTGGTACCGAAAAGGACACGAAGACACAACTTACCTATTTTGGACTAATCGGGTTGTGCCCAATACGTTTTCAACATGACTATCATAAAAAAATATAGAATATTATGTAAATGCATGGTTCTTATTGGCACATTATGTAAGTATGCCAAATTTATATGTGTAGGTTGGAACATTATTTTTGGAAAACATTGGCATGTACACTATGTTTGCTGGTATATTGGAATGAATAAGTCTCCTATAGGCAATTAATTACCTGATTGTTTATGATCATTTCCTAGACCAATAGATGAAGCAATAGGATTTTGGCTGAATGATCTTGGATTGTAAGGATTTTGTAATTGCTAATTTCATGAGGAAGCATTCGTTACGGATCCCATAATTTAGGTATGTACCTATGTTAATATAGTTATTTAAGTATGGTTAGTACTATATTGTCAATAGATAAGGTAGCATGTAGCATTTGTATCTTCAGTAAGATTATATGCTGTTTGTTCTCTCATTTTTGTTGTTGTCAATAGATAAGATGACTTTGATCATTGGTAGGATCATTCGTGTCTTCTGCAGTGTTATTTGTTGTCAATAAATATGGTAGCATGTGTCTCATAGTTGGCAACTCCATTGCATCATATCTATTCTTTTGATAAGGTTGTTGTGATGAATCTTTGAATCAATACTCTGAAACAATAACATAAGAAATAAATGTTACTGAACTTGGAAATGATAATTTGGTGAGCCTTTAGCTCCTGCCTCTTGCTAAGAAAGAAGAAAGTTTTGTGGATAAGATGAGATTACCATTCACTATTTTAGTATGCAAGATGAGATTACCAATCACTATTCCAGTATGCAAATAGAATTTGTAGCTTTGTGTTTAAGGATTATTATTATACTAAGTAGCAACTAGCAATATGCAGTGAACAATGAAAAAGTTAATTCTATCAAGAATATTAAACATATCGGCAAGTCATGTGGTAGCATCGCGTGAGCTCAATCATTCAACTACACTGCTGGCATCGCCTCTAGTTATTATTTTGAGCCAAGTGATGCAAGGTGATATCTTTTGTATATCTCTCCTCCATGGACAGGGTCTGATACTCCTCACAGGTCATTGAGGTATGCCAAGGCATATCACAAGAAGTGCATATAAGCCTATGACTGCCTGTGCATTCAATGCAATTGCTCTGTGATTGGTTTGATGTGCTTGCTCTAAAAGATGGACAATGGCTAGGGGTGACAAGCACTGAACAGTTAGGTTTATCTATGAAGGCATCTTTATTTGTTGAATATTTAATGGAATAGGGTCTCAAATATTAAGGGTTTGTGTCTCCAAATTATATTTTGCACGAATTTGACTTGGAATACTTCATGTTGATTTAATTTGAACACATTTAAAAAAATCTTGTGCGCATTATTATGTTTTTGAGATAGAAACTTCATGCAATGTGATAGTAGTGAAAATTAGGATGCATTGTCTATTGTGCATGATGCACAGTGAAATTTATAATTCTTTCATATAATAGCTTTGTTAAAGCTAGAAGTCTGTCAAGAAGCTCAAAATATCTCAAGTCGATCGGAGTACAGTTTCAAGGGTGAAATTTTAGCTACAACAAAGTCAACTTATATGTTACCATCGTCATGTTTTAATTGTTGTTGTATCTGACCTTCAACTTTTTATATGTTACCATTGTCTTGATGCCATGTCCTCTCCCTCATCGACACTGGTTTCGTCCGTAATTCCTGTCCCCAGCCCTACCGCAACACCACCATAAACGCGGCCCGCTTCCCCGTCTCAGAGGCTTTCACAAGGCATTCAAAGGGACAGTGGAGAGGATCACCGGCCCCTGGACCGTGTCGACTTTCAAGGAGAAAGGCCTGCTTAGCGTGTCCGAGTTCGTTATGACAACTTCGTCTCCAAGTCTCCCACTTAATCATGGTAAATTTGTCGACCTCTCCCTCTTCGATTTTCTCTTCTATCCTTCAATTGTTTCAAATTAGGGAATTTTGTTCTTGTTCTAATCTATAGGGAGGCTTGGGAGCCGAGCAAGATGAAATCCTATTTCCCCACCAAAAAGCAGTATCTAATCACCAAAATGGTACTAAAACCCTAATTTTCTTCTCAAAATTGAATAAAAATTGGGGGGTTTGCCTTAATTTTGCAATTTTTGTCGAATTCTCGTAAGCCCTATATCTAAACAACCAATATTGGTTGAGAAGAGTTGACTCCCCTCTCAAAATTAGATGGAATTACATATGATTTGATCCTTTCGGGTTTGAACTTTGATGTAAAAATGCTGCAATACTTGCATATGATTTGTTATCAACCTGCTCATACTTCAACCACCATTTCCAACTTTACTGTACTGTTGCAGAATTATATTTCGTCGAGAAGTTATAGGTAGAATCAGAATTTTAGTCATATCTTTTAAGGTAAATTTTGATACTACCTTTTAATTTGGTTGTTATTCATATAATATAAATATGATTTCATGAATGATGTTTAAATTCAGATGTCCGTGCTCCGACCAGCACAAAACCAAGGAGGTAGAAACTTTTCAACTCATTTAGACATTTTGAAGTTTTTTGTAGTATTACTTTGCTATCATTTAGGTTCGTTTTCTATCCTTCATTTCAAAAGTCAATTGCTTCTGCCTTTACCGATGGTACAGGAAAATTCTTGACTATCTTTAGAAGGATTCCCCTAATAAGGTATGGAGCAGGTCTTTCTCATCGGCTAATGGTAATGGTTTGTAGCTTTACTGTCTTTTTTGAGTGATCATCAAAAATTGAAGTTTCACTTAAATTCTTCTTTATAAATACTTTATGGATGTTTTGAAGGTGACCATCTTGATGCTGTTGTTCCATTTATGGGTGAATCCATAACTGATGGAACTTTAGCAACCTTATTAAAGAGTATGTAAATTTTCTCTCTGTGTGTGTTTGTGTGTCTGCACCAACACCACCACAAATTTGTTATACCAGAGCTGGATTGTTTGTTATGATTGTCATGCTCCGTTGGGAAACAGAACCTGATGACAGGGTTGAAGTTGATGAACCAATTGCTCAGGTTGAAACTGATAAGGTATTTGGATCTTGTAAGATATTATATAAAATTATGTACTGTTTCATATAGCATCAGGCTAACTCAAGATGATACTTTTTCAGACATTTGTCTATTTGATACTTAAGGTGATGATTTATGTTAATAGCCCTAAAACAGGGATAATCGAAAAGGTTAGCCAGCATTTGACTTAAAAGCTTATGGTAATATTTAATAAGTTATTTCCTCAATAAAGTTGCGACTTTTGAAAGTTTCTGGCTAGTGTGCCTTTCTCATGTTTTTCGTTAACACGGACTTAATATTATTTGCAGTTTGTAGCCAAGGAAGGTGATATTGTAATGCCAGGAAGTAAGGTTGCTATAATATTGATGTCTGCTTCTACCGATACTCGTGTTGCTCCATCAGAGGAGAAGTCGGGTAAAGATGCTCCTCAGCCAACTCCATCTGTTAAAAAGGAAGAGGATAAACCAAAGGCTAAGGTAGAAGTGGCTATCAAGGAGATGCCTAACGCATCTTCTCCTGTCCCTTCTAAGATTTCTGCTTCTGAACCTCAGCTTCCTCCAGGGAGAGGGGAAGACGAGTAAGTCTTATAATATTTTTCACTACTTCAAGTTAATTGTTTTTGCTCGAAGAGTCATTTTGTGTTTGATAATGTCTTTTCTTTGATCTTTGGTTTAATGTTTCACAGGGTTGTGATTTTACCTCTTCACCTGCACAGTTTTCTTGACTAGCACACCTTGGAGGGTGTTCCATTGAAACTATTTTTTAACTATATCTGATTTCAGGTTCCTATGCCAAGACTCAGAAAGCGGGTTCATAATACTACCAGTGAGTGTCTAGGTGTATGTTTCTATAGGTTTTACAAAGCCTTGTGGTACCTTGACACCATGATTATGATTTTGTGAAGTACATGCGTGGGATATCTTGGAGATCTATCATTCTTGCATGCATTCGAATATACATATTTGCATGGTTTCATTGTCATTGCATGATATGAGTGTTCAGTATTCTCTGTTCAGAGTAAAAATAGCAGCTTAATTTCTTATAATGTTTCCTCTTCTTCTTACGATCTATAAACTGGTTGAAACAGGTAACTACCAAATGTCTAGCGTTTTACCAAGTTTGGCATAAATATAGTTTATGAAATTTTCTTTGTAGTTCTGTCATTAATAGGTGGTCATGTGTTATTTTTTGGTACCAAACATGATAACCAGACTTGCAGATTAAATGTCAACATTATTTGTGAATTTGTTTTGTTACTCTTACTTATTGGTCCAAGTAACCATGTTTATGTATTGACTGTTCCAAACCAAGTTTTACGTCTGCTTTGTTCAATAGTTTTGTGTCCTCATTGATTGATGGAACTTTGCAAAAGCTGATTCTCGGCATGTTCTCTATGAATATTGTGGACAACACTTGAAAATGTTTTACACAATTTATATGTTCCCATTACAGGAAATTTTGGACAATTCTAAGCTCATAAGGCATTTTCTTATTCATACATGGGAGAGAGAGATTGTGTGCACTTATCAAGGCTGTGGAAAGGTAGTTTTATTAGAAATCAGCTTATTCCTTGTGTTGTGTATACTATTTTGATTTTTTTTTTCCATCTTTTGGTGTTCTTGTGATATTGCAGTTTTTTATTTTGATTTTGGTTGGCTAAACTGCTTTTTAGTTTTCTTTAGTTTACAATTGCATTAGTTATTAACACATGTATACATATTTGTGTGAGGAGTTTGAGTTGTCAGGCACTTCCCATTGGAAGTGTTATGTCCATGAGTTTGATGCTCTTATGAGCAATGGTAATGAATGTTTAAATGTATTATTTTGTATAGTCAGTTCGAAAGTTGAAATATTAATTTTAATGCTTGTTTTGCAGTAATATTTGCAAGGTCAGTTTGAAAGCCGAAATATTAATTCTCATCTTTTTTTGTGTATATCGATTTGATGAGTTCGGATTACGTTCGAGTTTGATGCTGGAAAGGGTTGGGCGCTAAGTAGTACTACTAGGAATCTTCTCTGTTATGTAATAGACTTTATTATGTAATAGATTTTGTTGTTGTTCTCAATATTACTTTTTATTGAGACTTTGTATGAATTTTAAATATTTTAATATATATTATTGTTGGTATATTAAAGTTCTACTATCTGTGAAATTGATTTTGGTTAATTATATGAAAATAAATATACAAATGAAATCAATTTATATTTTATAAGCTTTGATGATATTAAACGACATTCCAGAAGTGTCATAAAATAAGTATTAAACGACATTCCAGAAGTGTCGTCCTAAAATAATTACATGGCTATTTAAAATTACGGCGACACTTATATGGTATTATTGAAACACGTTAAGATGGCACCAGCACAGTGCTGTGAAAACATGGTTAACACGACATTCAGAAAGTGTTGTCATAAAGTTATTGTACGGCACTTACGAAGTGTCGTTGAAAAAAAATACTTTCTATGACACCCCCTCTAGACTACACTCAAAAAGTGCCATGGAAAGTCATTCACGACACTTTTTGAGTGTCGTTAAAATAGTCTTTTGTTGTAGTGTCCTGACAGGATATCGTTGATATATTACAGATGATTCTGAGGCAGATTGCCCGACCTATTATGGGGTCGAGTCCGATGGAGTAGACCTGGACCATGGCTTGTTAGTAGAGCCACTGGACTTTGCTCACCCTGAGTAGAGTAGCTTAGTTAGGGTTACCTGGCCTGCGAGCCAGCTAGTACTTTTCAGACAGTAGTATTTCATATTATATTCTGTGACTCTGTGGTGCTGTGTATAGCTTTTGGCTTGTGTGGATCTCGAACTTATTTTCTGTTTTCATCTATCATATTTCTTTTCATGCTATCTATCCTAGTTTGCTTTTGTGATTGAGATTGTATTGCTATGTCACCTCCATTCGGAGTGTATATACTGTACAGGTACCTTTATCTGTTTAGTTATAGTATTTATAGATGACCTAGACAGCGTTCTACCGCCGATGCTGCGACGTAGGCTGGACGTAACCACGTACTCGTGCCCCTAATCAGGGTGCGGGTCGTGACACATTTTTGTGGTGGCCCATGCAGGTCCGGTGTCACAATTAGTGCGATCTCGTAATGGTGCTCGACTTAGAGTACTAATTACGAGCCTGCAATTAGGACGTAGGACCTAGGATACGATAGGAGATTCTCAATCACACCTAGAAAAAAAAATCCGATCTTTTGATTATCATGATTACTCCCCTTGTATTAAATTAACTGTCCTTCTTTGATAATATCTTCTCATGTGCCATATTGATCTCCTTGTTTCAATTCGTCTCCAGGATGACGAAAACGCACCCGCAGGCCACTGGATCGAGTAGCTTGTACGAGAGATCTGACCAGGCAGAGGAGGAGGTTCACGAGACTGCCCTCAGAGATTCCACTATCTCGGAGGCCGTGGCAGTTGCACAGGGATGTCTACCACCTCCACCCCAGAGGGTTTCGGTCGTTGTTCCAGAGATACTGCCGCTACCACCTCCGATATCGACGGATACACACCACATGTTCCTTCTCCTTCAGCAGATGATGGAGACACAGCGAGCCCAGGCAGAGGCGTCGTAGTGCCAGACGGAGGCATCACACCGTCAGTTTGAGATGCTGAGGCAGAGCATGGAGAACTCGTATCAGCTTGCACTGGCAGCCGTGGAGAGAGTGGCACCGGGTACGGTACAGGGCCCTACTGGCCAGCAGCCGTACCAGCAGCAGTCCAGGCTAGGAACAGTATTAGAATTTAGGAAGATGAGCTCCAGGGACTTCACGGGCATGTAGGGAATCCTTTATGCAGACGACTGGCTAGAGGACGTACAGCGGAGTATGGAGCTGGCAGAGCTTCCTAGAGGACTTTGGGTTTCGGCCGCAGCCAGCCGATTCTTCGATATCGCACTGACGTGGTACCGCACGGATCCTCATGCATCGGTGAGAGGGCTGACATGGGAGAACTTTCAGAGGCTCTTTAAGGAGAAGTTCTTCCCGGACGTGGCTCTTACAGCATCGGAGGGCCAGTTCGTGGGTCTAGTGCAGGGGAACTCGTCGGTGGACGAGTATGCAGCAGAGTTCTTCCGCCTTAGCAGGTTTGCTCCCGATATAATTCATGATGAGGGGAAGAAGGCTCGAAAGTTCCGTAGGCGACTCATTCATGCTGTGCGCACCCGCACCTCGGGTCGCCGTGACGCGACGTTCGATCAGATATTGATGGACGAACAGATTATAGAGGAGGACTTCGGCCTCAAGCCGAAGAGGAGCTGTAAATCCCCTAAATTTCTACTATTTTTTTATTAAATTTGGTACTGATTTAAAAATTTTGTATTGTACGTCGCGTAGTCGTATTTTACGTCGCGCACAAAATTTTATTTTTCGTAATTGCTCGACGAGTGCAAATATGTGCGAGCGTACATATTTTTAGGAAAAATATTTTTCTTATTTTTTTATATATAGTTTCAAAATATATATAATAAGTATTTTAGTTATCGTTCCAAAATTCCAAATTTGTTATTTTATTTATAAAGCCTTTTTTACATAGTTATAATAATAATAATTTTTTCTATAAAATGGTATATTAGAAAAATATATTTATGTAAATATCATTTGGACATTAGTAAATATTTATTGAGTTTAATTGTAAATAATAATGTATTTCAAAATTATTATATTAGTATATTGGAAAATATATTTCGGAATTATTATGGCGATTTAAACCTTGATTTGAAATTTTGGATTTATTCAAATCGTTAAATATTTGAAACTTGATTTATCTCATTGATTTTATACTAGAAATTAATTAGATTTAATTTGGATTTGTATTTAGATTGGATCTGATTTATTTAAAAAAAAATGGATTTAAACTACTCCTAATTCTATCCAATTGGGAATTCCCACATCCTATATATATAGGCAGGTACTCCTCCATAAATTTGACCAAACCAATATTCCACCACAAAGTATAGTGCCTCGTGTCCGTGCCCGTGCCCAGAATTCTTATTCCATTATCTACAAATACATTTTTTCCTCTGTGTCGACAACACCGACACCAATAAAACCTGAGCCAAATTCTTCCTCCTTGTCGTCACAGCCTCCGCCCCTCTTCCGTTCGATCACCCGCCGAGCCCGGTAACCCTAAACCCTCTCATCATCGTCAACCACCAGATTACCACTTCCATCACCACCATCACCATCGCCGCAACCACCCCCGCTCTCCTCCCGATCTCCACCGCCAAATCCTACCGCATCCCCGTCGACAACAGACCTCACCATCCCGTCACCACCAACACCACCTCCTGCCGACATCGCCACCACCAAGATTTCCATTCCCAGGCTACCAACACCATAGAAAGAGAAGGGGGAACCGTACCTCGCTCGGCCGCTCCCGCCATCGTCGTGCATCCGGCAAACACCTCCCCGGGCCGAGAACCCTCCCCCGATCGACCGCCTATACGCCAGGCCGAGCACCGCGTGGTCGACCCTCTTCTTCCGCCGCACCGTGCGCCCATCCGTCAACCTCGAATCTCCTCCCGGCCGTCCTTGCTCCGCGTTCTCGCCGGCGTGCGTACCGACACGCTGGAGACCCTGGTGCTACGCCGACCACGTGGACCCCCGCCGTGCCGGAGTTGTCAGCGCTCCGCGCCTCGGCCGGCCGCGTGACCAGGACTCGGCACCGGAATACTCCGCATCTTCTTCCTCCACCCGATTGCGCCGCTTCCGACCTCCGCACCGTCGCCTCACTCCGGCGCTGACCACGCCCTACCCGCCGGAGCCACCAGCCGCCTCACCCTCGAAAACCCCTTTTTTTTCCGTCGGAGCGTCCGTCGCCGTGTGCGCCATCGCGTGCAGGATGCGGCCGCCACCGTTGAAGCCGCACCGCCCGCAGCAGCCGTCGTGTCGGCGCCTCCTCCGCACCGTCGCCGGAGAACCGCTCGGTAAGACCCACTCCCAACCTCTCTCCCATCCTCTTTCTCTCTCTCCACCTTTTTATCTTTTTTTTTGAACAGAACTGTGCTGTTCTTATTATTATTATTATTATTATTATTATCATTAATATTAGTTTTATTTTAGATATTTTTTGGTATTATTATTAATATTAATATTGTTATAATTATTGTTATATCACTGTTATTATTATTAAAATTTTGGAAAAGTAGTTATATATTATAATTTTTATAGGATTATTATCATATTTTGGAGAATTATAATATACTCATATTTACTAAATGTAAATTTTCTGATTATAAGCTAACTTCTAGAATTTTTATTTTAAATAGTTTTCTATCTGTAAATCTATAATTTCACAAACTTCGAATATTTGTGGCATAAAATATTTCGTGTATTTTTCAAATATTTAATGTATAAATACTTTTAAACTAATAAAAAGCAATTTCCAAAATGATCATATTTTGTTTTCAAGTAATTATATATTTATATAAAATATTTACTTAGTAATATAGTTTTGCCCACAAATAAATTTTTCTAGATTATAATTTTATATATTTTCCTAAATAAAGGTAGTTACCAATTTATTTACGGATTTCTATTATTTACAAATATTTGCGAAAGTATATGTTAGACTAAAAACAACTAGTTTCGAAATTCGTATAAATATTTTCTAAAAAGTATTATGAGTAATTTTTCCTACAAATTCTCCTCGTTTATTCCCTCGATCACGACTACTCACACGTTTCTATTCTCTCGCAAATTTAGGCCATGTTCGCATGGACCTCGACTTTGGACAAAACATGACATCTTGATCATCGCTCCACACCAGGCGACTCACCAGGCAAGACACCTTGCCTTTACTGTTTAATTTCTTGCTCAATATCATGCATGTTGTGTTTATTTTCAAGATTTTTGCTTTCTAAATTATATGTATATACAAATTATTATATTTTATAAAACTGGCTTAGAGTTAAGAGACTACCATCAAATTTAGTGTGTCTCATTGACTTGCCACGATTGTACACGAGTTGTGTGTGAGAGTTGTGAGTGTCATATAGAGGTCACTTGCGTGTGGGCTGATCCCCCGTGCGCATGCTTAGGAATAACTGTCAATAGATGCATGATTAGAAGACTTGACAGTTATCTATATTAAAACAGTGTGGTGGAAACGACACGTGTTTGTGTGTCATGGTTACGACACACGTATAGTATCATTGGGAGGGAGGGGACAGCTACTAGCGTAGGGGCTACTTTTACACACATTTTGGGAGATAGTGTCTCGGATGAGTGCTACGTGTTACCCGGCCGATAGTGTCTCGGATGAGCACTACTTTTTGGCCACTCTTTATTACATGCTTGAGACAGCCCCTGCGTAGAACGTTGTCCTCTAAATTAAAATCTACATAGAATGGTTAGGACCCTTTACTCATGCATATTTCTGTTGAGCTTTATTATTCAGTTTATCGGCATGATATTATGTGTCTTGTTACGTCCCTCTGAGGACCTGGTGATCTCTCCAGGTGTGCGTTTCTTGATTTCTTGCAGGTGCTCTAGCTAAGGCCATTCCTTCCTTCGTGATGATCGCTCTTGGACTCGTCATTGCTCTCGCTTGTTAAATTCTTTCCTTGTATATTTTTCCATATTTAATTTGGTTGGTAGTGGACTTTGTCTCCGCCTAACTATTGTGTACTTGACAAACTCAAATTTGCTTTATATCATTATTTAACTTTGTGGATGAGATTTAGTGTCTTGGTTTTCTATATTTTACAGCTTATGTATACATACGAACCGTATATTTACTCGTATGTATACAGCTGGCATGATACGTATCTAGTCTCAAGTATTTAGGACTGGGGCGTTACATGTTTTTGTGGTGGCCCTTGCAAGTCAGTTTGCCGTTTCGGTTACATAACTGTACCGAACGGGCCTGTAATATAGGATTAGAGTCTAGAATCTCATCCACCTACTTGACATCCTTTCTTGACTTCAAATTTTAAACTCTCGTTCGACCTCCTCGATTTGCATCTTGCTTGACTCCTTCTACCTTAAATTCTTAAGTTTCGTACTTAGTGACAAATAGAAAGATGACTACACTCGTATATGCTCATAGGTCAAACACATGGCAAAAAGGATTACCTTGACAATTAGTATACATTAAGGTCTTATTTGTGTATAAAAGTATTTATGTTTCCTAGAAATTTGATCTTAAGGATTAGTTTATTCCAAGTTGGGTATTAGTATATTGCCGCCATCAAAAGGATAGTTTAAATTTTATTTTTAATTTACAAGGTGGTATACACAAGAGGATAGCTAGATCGAGAAAACAAAATTTTTATGAATTTTGAAATTGGAAAATAGTTATGATTTATTAGGGATATAAAATCAATTTTAGAGATATCTTGAGTTTTTTTTATATTATGACACTTGATTTACGGTTAACTTTAAGTTGGATATCTCGAGATTTTTAGAGTTTAAATTATGATTTTATAGATGACTAGAGAGACGAAAGTTTAGAAGGGAAAGAACTTGAGGTTTTAAAATTTGCGCGTATGAGTTATAAGTTTATTTATATTTTGAAGAGATGATGGAAAAAAAATATCAAATTTCAGATTTTGTCCTATGATCTATGATTTATAGAGTTATTTAAATTCGAGTTTAAGGCCTTTTATTATGGATATTTAATTTTGGTAAAAAGCATGTTTAATTGCGATATACAATGACTATTTCGAGATTGATTAGAGATTTCAATTAAATTGACAGTCTAATATAATTGGTAATTGTGGCGAAGTATCTTGAAAAATTTTATTGAAAACTTTGAGGAACTTGAAATTTAGGTTAGATCATATTGGTAGAGGACCAAGAAGCAAGAAATGTCACCCTAGTGAGATAGAAGTATTCTACATTAGATTGTCATGACACCTATGATTATGATATTGCATATACACAAGTACAGTTAGTCATCGACCAAACCGATGAACATATCTTTGACCCACTCGCCCTTCCCTCAAATATAGATCTTTATTCGTGACCATCTAATTGTTTGAACTTATAAATGATTGGAATCATTCCTTTGACCATACCCTTATCTATGAGATTTTTTCTTCTAGAAACTGTACTCCTAATTTATTATACCTTGATTTGTTAGAATCTAAGTTATCTTTATTTCATGCTTTAGCTCGGTCATTTATTTTGTTCGTTGATCATTATCTCATGAACTCCCACTCTCTATTTTAAATTCTTTTGTGTCCTTTACCGTGACTTGGGTATTTGGAGCACAACACTAGACTTTTCCTTCCACAAATTTCATATGCAAGACCTAGACGAGCCCACCTTCATGTAGGTATATCACGTGCCACTAAAACACGTCTCCTTGTACCCTAATTTCGTGTTACGACTTTCGGGTCAAAAAGACTGTACTCTAATCCCTACCGTGAAACCAATATACTTTTTAACTATAGATGAGACTCGACCTCGACTCAATTCTTTCGACCCGAGGAGTGCTTGTGATTCATTTAATTCCTTAAATACTTAACTTGTGGTTTATCTTGAATACTAAATCCATTGTTCCATCACGCTACTAGCTTAACTCTTGCAAGTTAAGTAGAATGCCTCACGGTTTAGTATTTCCATTGTCCTTATGACTTATTGAGGAACTTAGACTGTTTGTACTATCTAGCGTACTTATATTTTGACTAGCTCGACTAAAACGCCACAATGTAGTCTAGTTTTGCAAGCTCACCCTTTATCAAGCTTATTCATGACATATGTTATTGGAAGAGCTCCCACTAACATATTGTCTAATCAGAACCGGTGCATGATGGTCTGATCAACCATAGTGCACTTGGTTCGCCTTTTGTATATTGTTCAACGTGGATGGAGACGTAGTTAACTTGGCCCCAGAGTCTCCCCCACGACTGCCTTGGCAATTCTTTTTGAACTTATTTTGACGCCTTTGAACCACGTATTCGTATTCGATAATATCGTCTTTGAACTCCTTGTTGCTTTCGCCTTCACCATTTTAGAAGGACAAAGGCGTGTGCTAGAACATCTAGCTTCCCTAATGTTGCTATGTCTTCATCCTAAACTCCTCCTCCGCTTTCTCGGCCCTATGCTTACTATCATGACCTCTAAATCGCTCAACTTAAGTAACCTAATTCGCTCTCTTAAATCATGCCCTCAACCTACTCTCAAAATCTATCTTTTGGTCTCATTTTAATACCATATTACTTCTTCCATGATATCATGACTAACTTTAACCCTAATCATTTTCCCTCGAACTTTAGTTAGCCATATCCATGATTTATGTTCGACATTATTTAAAAATCACGATTTTCTAATACATGTTTGCATTAAACGTCGTTTCTTTGCCTCGTCCAGTGACTTGATTGTATTCATTACCGATACCCCCTCGTATCTTCTCACCCTCTACAAATTCTTAATTTCGAGGACGAAATTCTTTTAAGTTGGGTAGAATGTAAATCCCCTAAATTTCTACTATTTTTTTATTAAATTTGGTACTGATTTAAAAATTTTGTATTGTACGTCGCGTAGTCGTATTTTACGTCGCGCACGAAATTTTATTTTTCGTAATTGCTCGACGAGTGCGAATATGTGCGAGCGTACATATTTTTAGGAAAAATATTTTTCTTATTTTTTTATATATAGTTTCAAAATATATATAATAAGTATTTTAGTTATCGTTCCAAAATTCCAAATTTGTTATTTTATTTATAAAGCCTTTTTACATAGTTATAATAATAAATAATTTTTCTATAAAATGGAATATTAGAAAAGTATATTTATGTAAATATTATTTGGACATTAGTAAATATTTATTAAGTTTAATTGTAAATAATAATGTATTTCGAAATTATTATATTAGTATATTGGAAAATATATTTCGGAATTATTATGGCGATTTAAACCTTGATTTGAAATTTTTGGATTTATTCAAATCGTTAAATATTTGAAACTTGATTTATCTCATTGATTTTATACTAGAAATTAATTAGTTTTAATTTGGATTTGTATTTAGATTGGATCTGATTTATTTTAAAAAAAAGGGATTTAAACTACTCCTAATTCTATCCAATTGGGAATTCCCACATCCTATATATAGGCAGGTACTCCTCCATAAATTTGACCAAACCAATATTCCACCATAAAGTATAGTGCCTCGTGTCCGTGCCCGTGCCCAGAATTCTTATTCCATTATCTACAAATACATTTTTCCCTCTGTGTCGACAACAACCGACACCAATAAAACCTGAGCCTAATTCTTCCTCCTTGTCGTCACAGCCTTCGCCCCTCTTCCGGCCGATCACCCGCCGAGCCCGGTAACCCTAAACCCTCTCATCATCGTCGACCACCATATTACCACTTCCATCACCACCATCACCATCGCCGCAACCACCCCCCCTCTCCTCTCGATCTCTACCGCCAAATCCTACCGCATCCCCGTCGATAACAGACCTCACCATCCCGTCACCACCAACACCACCTCCTGCCGACATCGCCACCACCAAGATTTCCACTCCCAGGCTACCAACACCATAGAAAGAGAAGGGGGAACCCGTACCTCGCCCGGCCGCTCCCGTCGCCGTCGTGCATCCGGCGAACACCTCCCCGGGCCGAGAAACCCTCCCCCGATCGACCGCCTATATGCCAGGCCGAGCACCGCGTGGTCGACCCTCTTCTTCCGCCGTACCGTGCGCCCATCCGTCAACCTCGAATCTCCTCCCGGCCGTCCTTGCTTCCGCGTTCTCGCCGGCGTGCGTGCCGACACGAAGGAGACCCTGGTGCTGCACCGACCACGTGGACCCCCGCCGCGCCGGAGTTGTCAGCGCTCCGCGCCTCGGCCGACCGCGTGACCAGGACTCGGCACCGGAACACTCCGTCTCTTCTTCCTCCACCCGACTGCGCCGCCTTCGACCTCCGCACCGTCGCCTCACTCCGGCGCTGACCACGCCCTGCCCGCCGGAGCCACCAGCCGCCTTACCCTCGAAAACCCCCTTTTCCTGTCGGAGCTTCCGTCGTCGTGTGCGCCATCGCGCGCAGGATGCGGCCGCCGCCGTTGAAACCGCGTCGCCCGCAGCAGCCGCCGTGTCGGCGCCTCCTCCGCACCGTCGCCGGAGAACCGCTCGGTAAGACCCACTCCCAACCTCTCTTCCATCCTCTTTCTCTCTCTCCACCTTTTCATCTTTTCTTTTTTTTGGAACAGAACTGTGCTGTTCTTTGTATCCAAAAAAAGAACTGTGCTGTTCTTATTATTATTATTATTATTATTATTATTATTATTATATTATATTATTATCACTATTATTAGTATTATTTTAGATAGTTTTTTGGTATTATTATTAATATATTTATTATAATTATTATTATATCATATTATTATTAAAATTTGGAAAAATAGTTATGTATTATTATTTTATAGGATTATTATCATATTTTGGAGAATTATAATATACTCATATTTACTAAATGTAAATTTTTGTTATAAACTAACTTCTATAATTTTATTTTAAATAGTTTCTATCGGTAAATCTATAATTTCACAAACTTCGATATTTGTGGCATAAAATATTTCGTGTATTTTTCAAGTATTTAATGTATAAATACTTTTAAACTAATAAAAAGCAATTTCCAAAAATGATCATATTTGTTTTCAAGTAATATATATTTATATAAAATATTACTTAGTAATATAGTTTTGCCCACAAATAAATTTTTCTAGATTATGATTTTTATATTTTCCTAAATAAAGGTAGTTACCAATTTATATACAGATTTCTAGTATTTACAAATATTGCGAAAGTATATGTTAGACTAAAAACAACTAGTTTCGAAATTTGTATAAATATTTTCTAAAAAGTATTATGAGTAATTTTCCCACAAATTCTCCTCGTTTATCCCCTTGATCACGACTACTCACACGTTTCTATTCTCTCGCGAATTTAGGCCATGTTCGCATGGACTTCGGCTATTGGACAAAACATGACATCTTGATCATCGCTCCACACCAGGCGACTCACTAGGCAAGACACCTTGCCTTTACTGTTTAATTTCTTACTCAATATCATGCATGTTGTGTTTATTTTCAAGATTGTTTCTTTCTAAATTATATGTAGATACAAATTCTTATTTTTATAAAATTGGCTTAGAGTTAAGAGACTACCATCAAATTTAGTGTATCTCATTGACTTGCCACGATTGTACACGAGTTGTGTGTGAGATTTGTGAGTGTCATATAGAGGTCACTTGCGTGTGGGCTGATCCCCCGTGCGCATGCATAGGAATTACTGTCAATAGATGCATGATTAGAAGAAACTTGACAGTTATCTATATTAAAACAGTGTGGTGGAAACGACCTGTGTTTGTGTGTCATGGTTACGACACACGTATTGTATCATTGGGGGGGAGGGGACAGCTTCTAGCGGAGGGGCTAATTTTACACACATTTTGGGAGATAGTATCTCGGATGAGCTCTACGTGTTACCCGGCCGATAGTGTCTCGGATGAGCGCTACTTGTTGGCCACTCTTTATTACATGCTTGAGACAGCCCCTGCGTAGAATGTTGTCCTCTAAATTGAAATCCACATAGAATGGTTAGGAACCTTTACTCATGCATATTTCTGTTGAGCTTTATTATTCAGTTATCGGCATGATATTATGTGTCTTGTTACGTCCCTCTGAGGACCTGGTAATCTCTCCAGGTGTGCGTTTCGTGATTTTGCAGGTGCTCTAGCTAAGGCCATTCCTTCCTTCGTGATGATCGCTCTTGGACTCGCCATTGCTCTCGCTTGTTAAATTCTTTCCTTGTATATTTTTTATATTTAATTTAGTTGGTAGTGGACTTTGTCTCCGCCTAACTATTGTGTACTTGAGAAACTCAAATTTGCTTTATATCATTATTTAACTTTAGGATGAGATTAGTGTCTTGGCTTTCTACATTTTACGCTTATGTATACATACGAACCGTATATTACTCGTATGTATACAGTGGCATGATACGTATCTAGTCTCAAGTATTTAGGACTGGGGCGTTACAGGAGCGGAGATACCATGAGGCAAGTTCTAGTACGGGACCGACCAAGCGCCCCCATTTTCAGCATCAGCAGAGGCCATTTCAGCAACAACAGCCTCTACTGCAGATTCAGCAGGCACCAGCGTGTGCCAGCAGCACCAGGGATAAGGCCAGAGGCAGGCCATCTAGTGTGCCTTCTGCAAGAAGATGGGCACACCGGGAGGTTTGTAGGATGAACAGGGAGTTTGTTTATTCTGTGGACCTCCAGACCACCGGTGAAGAACTGTACTGCCCGTGCAGCCAAACAGGCAAGCCAGGACAGAGTGCAGCAGGCTAGGGAGAGCAGGGGCGAGCTTTGCCATGACAATTGAGCCCACTCAGACAGTAGCAGAGCATATAGCAGGTTCAAATCCTTCGATCTCATTTCCGCGTTTGCCTTCTTATAAACTGTCTTGAAATTCGATTCCATCTGTTCCTTGATCGTTTCATAAAATTTTGTCCTTATGATGTGATTCTTCTGAGATAAGTCGTATGGGCTAGGTCGCCTCGATTATGAGATTTTAGAATCCTCTAGGGTCATGCTAGCAGACAGAGTGAGGACATATTGTCAGATTATGGACGTATTTCTCGGGTGTGGAAATTTAAGGTTTTCGCTGCCAAGCTAGCGGCAATGCAAAAATTTTAAATACCATAATTCTAGAGGTATGTACCTTAGTCGAGGACTCTGTGATTATCGTAGCCTTGCTCACTGGCATGACGGAAGATTCTGAGTATCATGATGATTGGACAGACGCATACGATTATCGAATGCATGATTTTTCTGTGTCTACTTCTTTTAATTTTTGGAGGATGAAATTTTTAAGGTGGATAGACTTATAGCACCCAGTTTCTATTTGAGAGTAATTTTAAATTTTATCATTTTAATTATTTAATTCATGCTTTGATTTTGAGATTTTAAATCATTTTAATTTTAAGCCATGACTTGTGATTTTGATAATTACTATTGTTTGGTTTTAATTTCGAGAACGAATTTTTTTAAGGTGGATAGACTTGTCACCCTCACTTTTCCAAGATAGGGGTAAAATGGTAATTTTCCATTTTAGAATATTTTTGGAAATTTTATTTCATGAATATTAATATTTAATGATTATAGGAGTCGGGTTCGAATTTTATCGTATTCCGACTTAATTCGGGACTCCGGGAATTTCGACTTGAATTGTGATTAACACATTAATTAGCCATGCCCACCATACTTGACAATTAGGTCTAGGAGTTTGGACTAGTCTTCCATGAGTATTTAGGTTTAATTATGATTTTTATTTAATTTTAGCTAACGCCCAAAACCAAATAGGGACTTAACTTAGCATGTAAGTAAAGGGAGGGGCAAACGTGTAATTAACAAGTGTCCCAACCTCTCCACATAGGGCCGGCCACCCCTTTTCCATTTTCTTCTTTCCACTTCAAATATTCACATCTTCTTTTCTCCAAGCTTCCTTCCCAAGTAAAGAATAGGATTTTCCTAGAAATCATCTCTAAATAATTCTCTTCTTCCCATTTTTCTTCCATCCAACTCTTCCTCTACCCCAAGTGAAGCTTCTCCAAGTTTTGGGAGCAAGAAGTGCGAGGGTGTGTCCTAAACAATTCATCGTGTCGGAGCCGTGTCGGAGACTTTTGAATCGGAATCCATCTCCCGATAGGTACAACCTATTCTCTAACTATTCTTTTCATCATGTAAACTAGATTGGACCCGTAGGATTTATCCCTAGGTTGTTGTCGACCCGCTACCCAATTTGTTGGGCCAGGCCGAGGCATGCCCAGCCTACGTTGAGAAAAACGTAGTAAGCTGTTCTAAAGACAACAGGATAAGACTAAATGTGCTAAACAGTTCTATAAGTGAAAAGAATCATAAAATGCTCCAAACACAAAAGTCGTCGTATATAGTAAAATATCCAAGTACAAGTAAACTGAAATGTAAAACTGGATACATGTCCAGTTACAAAATGATATAGTCTAATACATGTCTACTCTCAAAAGTCTAAGTAAACAAAAGACAACTAGGCGAGGTTCCCCGCAGGAACATCCTCGTAAAGCAGAGCCGGGTCCTCCGGCAGTATCTCCATAATAGGTGTCGCAGAGTAACTCCTCCTCAGTAAGGACACCTACAACGTTTCCTGTCAGGACGGGAGCAAGTACTAAATCTAGCAAACTAGCATATGAAACATGGAAACGAACATAAGAGGAATAACTGGAAAGCATGGCATCACATCGTATCATGGCAAGGACACATATGTCATAGAGACAGATGTATATGTAATGTTTAAAACTGTAGCAGGTACGTGATCGGTCAATAGATGTACAATGTACTGAGGCACAATATAAATAAAATATACATACGTACAAGTGAAAACAGCGATAGATGTACATACGTACAAATACAGCTGGTGCGCCTACGACAAGGTATACATAAAATGTCAACCTTGCTCGGTACGTACGTAGAGTAAGGGGGCATGATCACGTACGCTACTAACAGTTTCCCCATAACCCATATTCTAATCATGTGAGAGATACATCAAGACTGTTCTAAACATGGTAGTAACTGAAAGTACAACATGTAGAGATCTAACTTGCTACCCAAGGATCAGCATTTAACATGGTGGGGTTTGCAGTTCATTTATGTGACAATATGTAAAGTTCGTAGAAGTAACTTGCCTCTAGCAAAGCAAAACAAAACAAGCTGATAACAATGCTATGGATGTCTGGTAGCTCGTCACTGTAGAAGTAAATACAACAACTTAGTTTTACACTAAGCTAAAATACTAGGACACTAATTGGTGAAACACGATTGTGATGGGCACCTAGCCAAAATGATGACTTGGCATAGGAGACCAATGTAGGGTGACACACTATGTTAACTAACTTTCTAGGGTCTTTACTCTAGTGAGGGATGGGGTTCAACACGACTAAAACTCCAAAAACACAAAAAGCTACAAGTCGTAATTAATCATAATAAATCAAAAGATCATTATGTTCTAACAATTTTTGAAGTAGACAAAAAGCCTAGTTTTTCTTAAAGTAAAGTACCAAGGTGATCCTTGTTAATCATAGAAATTTATTATAATTTTTCTGGAATTTATTAACCAGTACAAGTATTTTATAAAAATCAAGTTTTCCTAAGTATACCGAAAAATAAGTTTTGGTTTCATATGCCAAACTAGTGGCAAAACAGTAATTTAAATACAAAAAATACTAAATTAGCTAACTTAACAAGTATCTAAAAACTATTTTCCATAATTTTAGCAATACTTTAAGTATTTTAGAAAATCAAAAACAGCATTGCACACAATAATTAATTATCTGCGTATTTTGTCCATGTATAATTTGAACCAAAGTTCAAATACAGGACCAGGCCATGAATCAAGTCCAATATGACTTGTACAGGTCTTGAATGTGTGAAAACACATTTGAGCCCAAATACCCATGCTAGGCTTGGACACCAAATGGTTGCAGTAATTTAAATATACAGAAAATACTAAGTGGTAGAAATCAAAAAAATATTAATATTTTAATAAGGTAAAATTTTACATAGTAACTATAAAAGTATGAATATTATCTTATAAAGATAATTTATACTAAGCTAAGAAAATACATATATAAGATAATATATATATCAAGGAATAATAAAGAAAATATATATGTATACATAAGAATATATATATATATATTATAATAGAATAATATAATAATATTAGATATATTA